>QXTE01000138.1:1134988-1286080 GCA_003942145.1 Platysternon megacephalum
CTGATGCTCCTGGAGGCTGGCAGCAGAACCATAGACTCAAAGACTTATTCTTCAGAGTCCAGTTTTATAGGGATTTTTCCCTATGTTAGTTCATGGAAGTTGTTTCATTCTGCTGCTGTTAAATCAATCAGCAGGTGGGTGGCTCCATTCTGTCTTCTTTCCTTTGAGGTGCTGGGGTGGATCCCAGTTTGCCCTCCGGGGGTCATCTGGTTGATTCCACTTGACACCTTCTTCGGCCGATGGATACTCCCTTTCTAGGCTGGCACCTCCCTAACCATTCATGTACATCAAGCATTCATCAACATACATTCCATTTAATCACAGAGGGTGGGGATCTGTTCCTAGGAGCCATTGCTGGTACAATAAAGTGAAAGTCACTTAATGGCTTATAGCTCACAGCAGGGGTGGTAACAGTGTTCACAGTAGCTTACAAGTTTTAACAGAAGACCCAAAAGATGTGGGGGGACAAATTGTGGGGGGTCACTGTCACTTGGGGGAAATCACTGTTAGTACCTTCTTTAATATCCTTACATCTGAGTATTACGTGTCGTTGCAGAGAAGGACACAGCCGAGCAGAGCAATGGTTACACAGCAGCACTGTCTGAGTTCCCCAAGCACAGGGCTTGACGTTTTGAATGTCATACATCATTCACAACTGGCAGCAAGGATTGCTCCCGGATATGGCTCTCATTTCCCTGCAACACTGTAAGCTACAGGGATCACACATACCTTTTACATGAGAGGTGAACGGGGAAGCTTTATTTAAACACTGTAAAAGAGACTATTAAAATATAACTGCTCAAGATCCCTAATTGGTAACAGTCTAGCATATGTAGACTTAAACATTATTAAAGGAGATTAAAGATGTGGAAGGCATTTCAGCTCACAGCCACCAGATTTAAGGGCTTTAAGAAGATAGGCAGGGGCTGATTACGGGATTTCTAGCCAGCTAGCTGTAGATAAGGGTAAAGCTGATTTGATTTGGAGAAGTGATGAAATATTGCCTCAAACAAAAGCATTAATTAGAGCAGGTAGCTGCATCTTGTTATACCGAGGAAGAAAGTCTGCCGGTGAGCTCACATGCAAAGCAGGGGAAGAGCATTATTGTACACCGACTTGCCAACCTAGGAAGGAGGGTTTTAACCTAAGTTCAAAGGGGGCAGGTGACAAAAAGCTCACAGGCAAGTGTAAAAAAAAAAAAAGGTGACCTTAACAGAGGGTTGGAGGGGGACATGGAGGATTACAATTGGGTCATAGGAGTAACAAGAGAGAAATCAGTGGGCAAATTTGCTCAACATCTTAGACATCTATACACAAATGTATGGGATTTGGGGAATAAACAGAAAGAACTGGAAGTATTAGTACATAAGCTAAATTATGACTTAATTGGCACTGCAGAGACTTGGGGGGGGGATAAGTCTCATGATTGGAATATTGGTGCAGAGGGGTACAGCTTGTTCAGGAAGGATAGGTAGGGTAAAAAGAGAGGTGGCGTTGCATTCTACATCAAAAATATATATACTTGTTCTGAGGACCAGAAGGAGGTGGGAGGCAAACCAGTTGACAGTTTCTGTGTAAATATAAAAAGGGTAAAAATAGTGATGTCATCATGATAGGGGTCTACTATAGATCACAAATCAGGAAGAGGAAGTGGATGAGGCATATCTAGAACAAACCGAAATATCCAAAACACAAAAGCTCATAATAATGGGAGACTTAAATACAGCCAAACAAAATTTCCAATAAGTTCTTGGAATGTACTGGGACAACTTTTTGTCCCAGAAAGTAGAGGCAGTAACAGGGAAAAAAGCCAGTTTAGAATTGATTCTGACCAACCAGGAGGAATTGGGAGCAAATCTGAAGATGGAAGGCAATTTGGGTGAAAGTGATGATGAAATGATAGATTTCATGATTCTAAGGAAAGGAAGGAGAGCAGCAGACTAAGGACAATGGACTTTAAAAAAGCAGACTTTAGCAAACTCAGAAAATTGGTAAGTAAGGTCACATGAGCAAAAAATCTAAAGGAAAAAGGAGTTCAGGAGAGCTTGAAGTTTCTCAGGGAGACAGTATTAAAGGCACCACTGCAAACTATTCTGATGAGAAGGAAAGATAGGAAGAATAGTAAGAGGTCAATATAGCCCTATCAGGAGCTCTTTAATGACCTGAAAATAAAAAAAGGAATCCTACAAAAAGTGCAAGGCATGAACAAACTGCTAAGGAGGAATACAAAAGAATGTCACAAGCATGTAGGGACGAAATCAGAAAGGCTAAGGCACAATATGAGTTACATCTAGCAGGGGACAAAAAAGACAATAAGAGGTTCTTTAAATACCTTAGAAGCAAGAAAAAGAAGAAGGCAAGCATAGGCCCTTCACTTAGCGGGGAAGGAGAGCTAATAACCGATGACCTCAAGAAGGTGGAGGTGTTTAATGCCTATTTTGTTTCACGAAATCAACTATGAGTCCGGTGGCACCTTAAAGACTAACACATTTATTTGGGCATAAGCTTTTGTGGGTAAAAAACCCACTTCACGAAAGGTTATGCCCAAATAAATCTGTTAAGTCTTTAAAATGCCACCGGACTCCTTGTTGATTTCGTGGATACAGACTAACATGGCTACCCCTCTCATTTTGTTTCAGTCTTCACTAAAAAGCTTAATGGTAACCAGATACTCAAGACAATTCATATTAACAACAAGGGGGAAGGAACACAAGCCAAAATAGGGAAAGAGCAGGTTAAAGAATATTTAGATAAGTTAGATGTATTCAATTCAGCAGGGCCTGATGAAATTCATATCGGGTCCTTAAGCAATCTCAGAGCCATTAGCAATGATCTTTGAGAACACCTGGAGGACAGGAGAGGTCCCAGGAAACTGCAGAAAGGCCAGCATCATACCTATCTTTAAAAAGTTGAACAAAGATGACTCTGGGGAATTATAGACCTGTCAGCCTAACTTCGATACCTGTAAAGATACTCAAACAAAACAGTTTGCTATCACTTGGAAGATATGTTATAAGTACAAATCATGCCAAACCAACCTAATTCGCTTCTTTAACAGGACTACCTCTGTAGTGGACAAGGGGGAAACAGTAGATGGGATATCTTACGTTTAGTAAGGCTTTTGACCCAGTACCACATGATATTTTCATAAGCAAACTAGGGAAACATGAGCTAGATGCAATTACTAGAAGGTTGGTGCACAACTGGTTGAAAGCCTGTACTCAAAGAATAGTTATCGATAGTTCACTGTCAAACTGGGAGGGCATATCTAATGGGATCCTGCAGGAGTCAGGCCTGGGTCTGGTACTAGTCAATATTTTCATTAATGACTTGGATAATGGAGTGGAGAATGTTCTTATTACAAAATCTGCAGATGACACGAAGCTGGGAGGGGTTGCTAGCACTTTGGGAACCTATATTAGAGTTCAAAATGATCTTGACAAATTGGAGAATTTGTCTGAATTCAACAAGATGTAATTCAATTAAGGTAAGTGCAAAGTACTCTGGGCTTGGGGGGGCTCAGGGCTGGGGTAGGGCCTTGGGGTCTGGGAGGGGGTCAGGGCTCTGGGCTGCAGGTGCAGGCTCTGTGGTGGGGCCGGGGATGAGGGGTTTGGGGTGCAGGAAGGGGTTCCAGGTTTGGGGGGCTGAGGGCTGGGGCAGAGGATTGGGGTGTGGGGTTGGGGTGCGGACTTACCTCTGGCGGCTCCCGGTCTGTGGTGCAGCCGGGGTGCAGAGGCAGGCTTCCCGCCTGTCCTGGCACCGCAGGCCGCGCTGCGTCCTGGAAGCGGCTAGCAACGGGTCCGGCTTAACCCGAACTTTGAAAAAAACTGGGCTATGAGGTGCTGTACCCTTGTATTCAACGGCATGCTGGTATCTAACCCTGCCTGCACCAAACCTGTCAAACCAAGGCATGGATTAAGCCCTACATTTGTAGCTGTTGTGTTCCTGGGCTGGCTCTGAACAATGTGAATGAATTGGCAATAATCAAAATATAGAAAAAATATTAGAATTACAAATATTTACAGTAACCTCTGTGCCTCAGTTTCCCACAATACTCATAGAATTGTTTGGAAAGATTGGAAGAAAGGCAATTTTGTAACTGCACAGCATTATTAAATCTCCAGTCGTCTGTTCCATCTGGATCTGCATCACTACCTTATAAATTAATATCCAAAAGATCTCAGTTGCCATCCAGCTACAACTGGATCCTGCTCCTCACGAATTATGCCCTTACTAATTAACATTTGTTAAGACCACTATTTTCTTCCATCTTTGGGAATGGGTGGGGTAATACCATGTCTGAGCCCCCAGAATCGTATGTGCTCATGCCCCTAGCATGAGGGGGAAACCATGCCCAGAGGAGATGGATCCTTTGGGATTATACCCAGTTAAAAAGAACAGGAGTACTTGTGGCACCTTAGAGACTGTAAACTGCGTCGGTTGGCTTACCACCGCCAGGGGGCGGTAGTGAGCTACTGTTTCCCTGGCCGGCTTGTGCCCCGCCTCGGTCTCGGGGGAATTAGTGGCCGGGGAACGGCGGCAAACGACTGTAGCGCGCCCCTCAGGCAGGGGAGCGCCGGCAAGAGTCTGTAACGCGCCCCTCAGGCAGGGGGAGCGCGGCAAGAGTCGGTAGCGCGCCCCTCAGGCAGGGGGAGCGCCGGCAAGAGTCGGTAGGGCGCCCCTCGGGCAGGGGAGCGCCGGCCAGAGGCGGTAGCGCCTCCCTCATGCCGGGGCGCGGCCGCAAGGGCCGGGAGGGGCTCCCCCAGGCCGGGGGGGCGCCGGCAGGAGGGGGGGGCGCGGGGGCCAGCGTGGGTAAGGGGCCCCTCGGGCCGGGGGAGCGCGGCCAAAGGCGGGAGCGGGGCCCGTGGGCAGGGGGGGCGCGGCAAGGGTCGGGAGCGCGCCCCCCAGGCAGGGGCGCGCCGGCAAGAGCCTGTCACGCGCCCCTCAGGCAGGGGAGGGCCGGCAAGAGTCGGCAGCGCGCCCCTCAGGGAGGGGGAGCGCGGCAAAAGACGGTAGCGCGCCCCTCGGGGAGGGGGAGCGCCGGCAGGAGTGGGTGGCGCGCCCCGCAGGCGGGGGCGCGCCGGCAGGGGCGGGTGGGGCGCCCCTCAGGCAGGGGAGGGCCGGCAAGAGTCGGTAACGCGGCCCTCAGGGAGGGGGAGCGCCGGCAAGGGCCGGTAGCGCGCCCGTCAGGCGGGGGGAGCGCGGCGAGAGTCGGTAGCGCGCCCCCCAGGCAGGGGGAGCGCCGGCAAGAGTCGGTAGCGCGCCCCTCAGGCAGGGGGAGCGCCGCAAGAGTCGGTAGCGCTGTCGGGATGCGGTTCCCAAGGCTGACGGGCCGGGTAGGGGAACACAGGCCCTCCCTACACCACTGCGTTCCAGCCCAGAGCCCTGACAGAGGCGAGACGAGGGTCCCGCCACTGGGTTAGCAGGGGTCTTCCTGCAACATAGACTCACCACAGTGTCGTTCTGTCCCTGGGCTACTTCCTACCCGATTGCACGTCCCTCTGGTCCCTCCAGTTCGTCCGGGTAGGCCGCTGCTGGCAGCTCAAGCTCTCCCTCCAGCTCAGGCTCATCCAGTTTCTCTGGGTACTCGGCGGCAGGCAGTCCTGGTAGCTCCAGTCCTTCCTCCAGCTCAGGTCTCCCCTGGTCCAGGGCCTCCCCTGGTGTGGCAGCAGGGTCTGAAGGGAGCGGCGCGCAGTCTGCATCTGCCTCCCTCCCTGGTGCTGCTCTGACTGAGCTAAGGGCCCCGCCCTTTGTACTTCCTGTTCCACCCCTCCCCTTCCGGGGGGGTGGAGTAAGCTTGGCCTGGCCCCGCCCACTCAGGCTGAGAGAGTAGCGCTTTACCCTCAGGCTCGGAGGGAAGCCACCCCGGCTTCCTACAGAGACTAACAAATTTATTTGAGCATAAGCTTTCGTGGACTACAGCCCACTTCTTCGGATGCATAGAATGGAACATACAGTAAGAAGATAAATATACATACAGAGAACATGAAAAGGTGGAAGTTGCCATACCAACTCTAAGAGGCTAATTAATTAAGATGAGCTATTATCAGCAGGAGAGAGAAAAAAACCTTTGAAGTGATAATCACGATGGCCCATTCCAGACAGTTGACAAGAAGGTGTGAGGATACTTAACATGGGGAAATAGATTCAATTTGTGTAATGACCCAGCCACTCCCAGTCTCTATTCAAGCCCAAGTTAATGGTATCTAGTTTGCAAATTAATTCCAGTTCAGCAGTTTCTTGTTGTTAGTCTCTAAGGTGCCACAAGTACTCCTGTTCTTTTTGCGGATACAGACTAACACGGCTGCTACTCTGAAACCGGTTAAACAGATTACACTAGACACTGAGGGCCAGATCCTCCACTGAAGTGTGTTGGCGTAGCTCCACTGGAGGCAATGCAGCTACACCGCTTTATACCAGCTGAGGATCTGGCCCAAGGACTTTAGCTGCAGAGGAAAGAGAAAAGCGGGTAACATGTCAGAAATACTAATTGCATATCCAAACTCCATTTAAAGTTTAATTCGCAAATCTGTCACTTGACAGCTCTCGCATAATTCCCTTCTGGATGACTGTTTTAAAGAGATTGCTACTGTTTTATCTAGCAAGCGTCAAGTCACAGAGACACAGTCAATCACACATTCACAGTGAAGCAATTAGCAACAGAAAGACCTGTTAGTTCATCTTAGCATTACTTTGCCTTTGTAGGACTGTTCCCCTTAGTATTTCATTCAACCTACTTTTAAATGGACCAAGCAAAGGATTTTCCTCCATTCCCTTTGGAGGCTATTCCACCACATAAACATCACTAACAGTGTTCTTTTTGCTGCTCATCGCCTTAGATCAGGGGTAGGCAACCTATGGTATGGGTGCCGAAGGCGGCACGCGAGCTGATTTTCAGTGGCACTCACACTGCCCGGGTCCTGGCCATCGGTCCAGGGGGCTCTGCGTTTTAATTTAATTTTAAATGAAGCTTCTTAAACATTTTAAAAACCTTATTTATTTTACTTACAACAATAGTTTAGTTATATATTATAGACTTATAGAAAGAGATCTTCTAAAAACGTTAAAATGTATGACTGGCACACAAAACCTTAAATTAGAGTAAATAAATAAAGACTCGGCACACCACTTCTGAAAGGTTGCCGACCCCTGCCTTAGATATTCTGTTGCTACTAGTGTCTCATCACTCCTAGTTATGCATGGAGCAACACGTACAATTCCTCCCCCTCCTTATGGTTCATGGAATTTCAAATGACAATTTGGCTTCATACATATTGGTCCAGATTCCCATCTCATTACTCACGCTTATTCCACATAAAGGCCCATCCATTTCACTGGCACTACTCATGGAGCAAGGCAGTTGTCATGGGATTAAGGCTATCAGAATTGGGCCCACTGAGATGAAGGCCGGTCTTGTGTTTCTGGCACTGGGCTGGGAATAGGAGATTTGGATTCCGTTGGGATGATTAGTTCCCATGTGCTTGTTTGGCCAGCGACAGCCCAATTACTTCTTTCAGCCTTTCCCTTTCGGATCCTCAAGCATTGTTGTCGTTCATCAATAAAACACCTTCACTTTGCATGAAACGGAGGCAAATAGCAAATAAGACCCTGATTCAGGAAAGCACACGCCTCTGTGCATTCCTGAATCAGGGCCTAAACTAGCCATAAAGAACTCTGCTACCACTTCTCCTTTTAAACTCACAGTGAAACAAATTATGAACACACCTGGAAACACAAGTAATAACAGCACGCTGCAGGAAGCCATGCCCCACCCTAAACTGCACTTTGTATTGACTGCATCGAATGAGTTCTTATGTTCTTTTCTTTATTGCCCTTAGGATCTTCCTTTTGCTGGCCCTGCACCCTTGCAGAGATATATGGGAAATAAGCAAACATGATGTAATGGTTACAACACAGGATTTTGAGTTACTAGGTAAGTCATTTAACCTCTCTGTCACCAAGTCTCTCAGCCTGTAACACAAGAATCATGGTTGGCTTTTGATTGTTTTAAAAAATAATGTAGTGGGGGTGTGGTGTGGGGCTCACGCACCTCCAGAGCACACCCTCTTGCTAGGGTGTTGAGTTACCGGAGTTCTTCCAATGACCTCCCCGGCAGACAGTTTACATTTGTGCACATGTAACCACCACACCCACACTCTGTCCCATCTAGTGGCACCAAGACCACTTAGAGAGAGAGATTAATAAATCTGCTACAGCCTTAGTTAAGGGGCATGTGGCTTTTAAGCTCATGCAGTAGAGGCTAATGCATTTAACTCCAGAGGTTTCCCGGTTCAATCCTGCCCACCAACAACCAGGGTCTGTCAATGTTACAAGTGGGGGCTCGTCCGGGATTTCAACTGGGAAGTCTCTGAAGCTCAGGATGCGCTTCCTCAGCTAGGGGAAGTATGTAACTCACACACCTCATGGGGGTTGTGCTCTGTCCCCACTAGTGGCACCAAGACCACTGAGAGAGATTAATGAGTCTTCTACAGCCTTGGCTAAAGGCCACATGGCTTTTAGCTCATGCGGTAGAGGCTCATGCATTTAGTTCCAGAGGCCCCAGGTTCAATCCCACCCACCGATGATAGGGGTCTGTTGCTGCTACACACACTCCAGCCCCCTGGCTCAGAAGGGTGTAGTTCAGACCTCTTTTGGGTAACAAAAGGTTAACTGAAGTCCAAAGTCCCAACAAATCAGCCTGGAATCTTCTCTCCAGCTCCAGTGGCCGGTCTTCACCGAATCCTGGATCTGGAGCCTTAATAGGAACAGTGTAGTTTCTTCCCGACACTGAACGCAGCCTTTTATGATGCCCCGGCGACCATAGGGTTTTCCTCTGACCCTCTTCCTCTGACCCTTTGGCTGAGATGCAACTAATTAATTACAGCACTGTGGTTGCAAGTGTCACTAACTCACTTGTAACCCTCTCTGGCCTGTGTTGGGGTTTCACCCCATCACCGGGAGGCATTTTTATCTAGTGTGTTGAGTGTGGGTTTGGAGACAGAACATCTAGGTTCTATTCCTAAACTTTTTGCAAGTCACCTATGAACCTCTCCAGGCCTTGGTCTCCCATAATTTCTTACTTTTGGAAAGCTCAGAGGAAAGGGATGATGCAACCGACCAGCAGTATTAAATCTCCTGCCTACTCCATCTGTATTTGGATCACTGCCTTGTAAATTATTAATAGCCAAAAGGTCTCAGTTGCAATCCAAACATGTGGTTTTAATTTTGTTATAATTTGTTAATGATAGGAAAACAACCTGATGTGAGACAGGACTTTTGCCATTTTGTCAAACCCATCAACCTCGGGATAGGTGCTTATGCCTATTATCCATCGCAGTACTGCAACATTATATTCAAAAAGATTGCTGACCATGCCTGAGGTTGTTATTTAGTTCATTTCTTTGCTGATAAGGATCATTAAACCCATCCTAATGACGTTGAGGAAATAAGCAGTTGCAGATGCTGGGTGTTTCGACCATGATGCTAAATTTCCAAAGGTGGCCAGTGATTTTGGGTGCTCAACTTGAGGCCTGATTTTCAGAAAACGTCAAGCACCCAAGAGCTTCCATTGACTTCAGTTGAAATTGTGGGACTTCCAGAACTTCTGGAAATCATGGTCCCTAAATGTCAAAATGGTTACCCAAAATATAGAAAAAAAGAAGGCAGCAAAAAAAAAAAAATAAAAATGAGTGGCCACTCCTGATTGAGTTCAATGGGAGTTAGGCACCTAGGCATTTTTAAAAATCCTACTTGTCTCCTATCTGCACCTGTTGGCACCTAAGTACCTTTAAAAAACTGGGTCTTGCCTCCTGGTCTAGAGTCCTCACTACAGAATCTCCTCTTCTATTTGCAGGAATACAACACTCCCTCTTTGCTATTTTAATCTTCCATTGCTATTGTCAGTTTCCTTGGCAGCAGGAAAGCGGCCTGGGCAAAGTGTAGAAGTAAACATGGATTAGCTCAATTTGTGAAAACTGTGGGTTTCTCTCGTCTCCACTTTAGTGGTCAACAGCAATGCAGCCACACCGATCATCTGCTACTGATAGCTGATCCAGGGCTGTTCCTTAATGTAGACAAGGCCTTAGTGGATATCTTGGTGAGGGCAAATTTGGTGGAGGGACGGGCAAATGGCAAAGGATCAAGAATAGGGTGATGAGGAAGAAGTCTAGGAAGAAGGAGAAAAAGCACCAGGAGTGAAATCCTGGCCCTGTTGAAGTCAATGGCAGAACTTCCATCAACTTCAGTGGGACCAGGATTCATCCCAGGACGTTGGCTGCAAAAGGCACAGGGAGATGAGATGAAGGCATTGCAGGGAAGGCAGTGGAGTAAAGGATTGCCAGAAGGTAGATATTAAACACAGATAAATTGTGATGGTGATTATACAAAATGGAGTGGATTAAAAATATACTTTTAATAAAAATGTTCTTTATAAAGCACCAGCTCCCAACCAAGGTATACAGTTAATGCAGTCAAAATATCACTAAAAACCCACACAACAGAAGGCAAAGGAAATATTTTAAATCTGAAATCCCATTCCCCTTGAACACATGTCGTTCATTTGTGCCAGCATATGTCCCTGTAGTTGTTTTTTTCCCCCTATTTCCCACTATGCTTCTGTCTAAGGAATTTCACTTGCAAAAGTGGCAGGGCAGCTACGAAAGCAAGAGGCTACTTCTGACTGCTAAGACTTGGGCTTAAGTGTGGCTGAAAGATCAGCCATCAGGTCAGTTTCAGCTCTCATTAAGTCAGACATAGGTTCATAGATTCATAGATTCTAGGACTGGAAGAGACCTTGAGAGGTCATCGAGTCCGTCCCCTGCCGTCATGGCAGGACCAAATACTGTCTAGACCATCCCTGATAGACATTTATCTAACCTACTCTTAAATATCTCCAGAGATGGAAATTCCACAACCTCCCTAGGCAATTTATTCCAGTGTTTAACCACCCTGACAGTTAGGAACTTTTTCCTAATGTCCAACCTAAACCTCCCTTGCTGCAGTTTAAGCCCATTGCTTCTTGTTCTATCCTTGGAGGCTAAGATGAACACGTTTTCTCCCTCCTCCTTATGACACCCTTTTAGATACCTGAAAACTGCTATCATGTCCCCTCTCAGTCTTCTCTTTTTCAAACTAAACAAACCCAATTCTTTCAGCCTTCCTTCATAGGTCATGTTCTCTAGACCTTTAATCATTCTTGTTGCTCTTCTCTGGACCCTCTCCAATTTCTCCACATCTTTCTTGAAATGCGGTGCCCAGAACTGGACACAATACTCCAGTTGAGGCCTAACCAGCGCAGAGTAGAGCGGAAGAATGACTTCTCGTGTCTTGCTCACAACACACCTGTTAATACATCCCAGAATCATGTTTGCTTTTTTTGCAACAGCATCACACTGTTGACTCATATTTAGCTTGTGGTCCACTATAACCCCTAGATCCCTTTCTGCCGTACTCCTTCCTAGACAGTCTCTTCCCATTCAGTGACTATTCAACAGCATGGGACTAGTAAAGCTGCAAGGTTGGTACGAAATCGCTAACTAGACCTGACATCTGCAATGTTAATGGGCTGCTAAGTTCATAACATGTCCACAAGCAAGTCATTGCTCATTTATGTTGCACAATTTTGAGGTGTGGCACACAGTGAGTCTTCCTCTTTCTTAGTGAACTTGCTAAAGGATTAAAAAATTGAAAATTGCATAAAGAAATCTGCCACACTGTAGGATTCTGCACCAGTGCATGTATATATACACAGACACACACAGACGCAGACAGACTGGTGCAGAATACACCAAAGTACAGACATTGAAAAAAGTAAACATTCATTACAAAGTTGCCTGGAGACAGGCAAAAATCACTCACTTCTGGGTGAGATTTTCATCCCTTTTTCAGTTGGATCCCAGTCCTGCAGCCGTAGAACTGGTCAGAAAGTGCATTTCATTTCCCACAAAACATTTCAAAAAATGTCACGCGTTGAATGGTTTCAATTTGTTTTGAAACACTGAAAGCCTGAATACCACCAAAATAACTTGGTGTTTGAGAATCAAAACCTGAAAGTTTTCAGCTGTCCACAGATACCTGAAAAATTTGGATGGAAAACAGACATTGTCTCACAAAATTCTGTTTACTCACAAAGCCATCATTGGGGGAGGGGTGGAAAGGAGAGAGAGGAATGAAATGAAAGTCGTGACTGAATGAAAACAAATACAAATTAAAGTTATAAAACCGAGTCGTTGGGAGAAACTGACTGATCAACTTGTTCCGCCTCCAGCAGCAGAAAATCTGGTGGCCTGAGGTGAAGGGCAAGGCTAAATCCTGGAGCATCCAGCGACATTGGACCACCTCCCAGTTCCACAGATGAGGGAGTGTTAGGGATAAATGAGGAGAGAACACGCAGCAGAAACAAATTAAAACTGCCATTTCATTGTCCACTTGCTTCATTTTCAAACAAGCACCCATGTGCATTCTCCCATGTTGCCCCTCACCCTTGGGAGCAGCTCCCTGTAAACATCCACAAAGCTGCCTCATTGGCCTCCTGCAAATCCCCTCTCAAAATTCTCCTTTGCCGCAATGTCTGCAACCCCTTCCCAAAACTTGGCAGCATTAGGCAGCTGGTGTGCCAAGACTATTGCCTGCCATGCTAACCAATATTGTCTCATTGTTTCCTTGTGCTCCCTCATCTGTCTGCATCCATCTGTTGTCTCTCATCTTATATTTGTATAGTTATATCTTTGGGGCTGGGACTGTTTTGTACAGCGCCTAGCACAATGGGGTCCTGGCCCATAACTAGCGATGCTAAGCACTAGTGTAATACAAATAGTAATACGTGCTTTTTACAGAGTTACAAAAACCAATTACAGGAACAGGGTCTATGTAATATTCCGCCTTCCTTTCATGTGTTTTTGTAATGGATTTTAGTAAGTCATTTATTAAAGAGTCTCACCAAACCTCACATACAAACCTAAATCCAACTGGTTTGGATAGGACCACTGTTGCACGGGCTGAGAATTAGCCAAAGGCTTGTAAACTAAAGGGTAATGGTACATGGCAAGCTGATAGATGTCTGAAGAACAACAGGGTTGGCATTACTTCCTGGCTTTCTCAGGCCACATCCTCCCGATTGTCTAGTGGAGCTGGCTGGTAGTGGAACAAAGTGTATGTTTATAGATGCCTGGAGTTCTGTATTTGTCCAAAGCAGAGACAGCTGCAGCACGAACCTCTGCATGCTGCCCTGCTCGTGTGTCTCAGCCTTGAGCTGGTGGTACGACTTCTGGTGGAGAGGATGAGACACCAAACACCAAGCAACAGATGCTAGGCGCATTTCTGAATGCACTGCTGGAAGGCACTCAGTGACCAGGGTGAGGAGTGCCATAGAAGAACCTGAGTAAAATAATGGCAAGAGGGTAGTTTAGTCTTTGTGCCTATCTTCAGTCTTTGGCCTCTCAGCTGAGCGCTAATTGTGAGAGTGCCTCTGTGATACAGGCACCTGCTTTATTTGAATGCGACCCAGCCCACTAACTCATTTCACATAGGTGAGCAGGCAGCCGTCAAAGAGCAGTGATGATCCCAGGCTGGACGTCTATTGACTGGGGGGAGGCATAGCTCAGTGGTTTGAGCATTGGCCTGCTAAACCCAGGGTTGTGAGTTCAATCCTTGAGGGGGCCACTTAGTAATCTGGGGAAAAAGTATCTGGGGAGTGGGCTTTGAGCAGTGGGTTGGACTAGATCATCTCCTGAGATCTCTTCCAACCTTGAGATTCTATGAATCTGCAGGAGAAAGGCTCTGCCTCCCCATCCCAGTCAGGGTCTTTCTGAGAAAGTGTCCTGATTTTACCCACAGCAGCCTGAAAATAGAATGAACGCAGACCAAGTTAAAATGCATACCAAGCTATGCCTGTAATCCCTTTGCTGGCATTGGTTCAAATGTGCATGAGGGGAGAGCCATTGCCAGGCCAAAAACGTTAGAGTTTTAGTCTATAAAAAAAGTAGAACCACCAGCCTAACGGTCTTTGGAAACGACCGTGAGAAAGAGCTTTGTTGCGGTATTTGTGGTAGAACTGACAAGACTGAAATGTGTCATTGTATAAAAGGGCAGATCAGAGGAGTACATGGCGCAATGAGGCTCAGCAAAGGGGCAGCTGGTAGTGGTGCTGGGTTGGGTGGAGGGGTAGGGCCACCCACTAGCTTCCAATGATATTTGGGTGTTTCGGATGTGAGGTACGCCTGAGGTTGGTCCTGAGCGACTCTCATGGTAGAGAAGAGACAGAACTCAGCTGCAAGGAGTTTAAAAACAAGTTCTTTGGGCTTGTATACATACTAACTATACCAGTATACAGGTGCTTATACCAGTATAGCTATTCCTGTATGGGATGGGGGAATAAGTGATGCTGGTATGGCATTTCATCCTAGGGGTGGTACCGGTATCAAATATTTCAGCAAAAAGAAATCACACCCCTGACTGAAATGTGGAGACCAGACCTTACATTGTGAATGATGTGTGGGTTTTGAGCTGTCCTACTTCATAGAGGTGTATGATTATAGTACTGCCTTATCGGAGCAAAAGAGAGTCTCATTTTCATCAATACTATGGTCTCTGTAAATGCCATAAGACTTCCTTGAGCAAAATTTGGCACAAGAGCTAATTCCTCAATGAATTATTATTATTAATTATTTGTATTGAGGTAGCACTTATAAGCCCTAGTCATGGACCAGGACCCCTGTCATAAATGAAGGGGGGGGGAAAGCTCCCTTTTATGGACACCCAGCCAGCCAGTTAGCTATAAAGTCCCTCTTGGTATCTGTTCTCTACTTGCTTTACCTGTAAAGGGTTAAAAAAGTCCCCAGGTAAAGGAAAGGGAGTGGGCACCTGACCAAAAGAGCCAATGGGAAGGCTAGAACTTTTTAAAATGGAAAAAAACCCTTCCCTTTGTCTGTTGGTGTTGTTCTCTGGAAAGAGGGGACAGAGCAGAGTCAGGGCTGGGACTATGCTGTAAAATGCATTTTGTGAGGTATGGAAATCATCAGATCATACCTAGAACTACCCAGATGTGTAAGTAGATTAGGATAAATCTAGAAAGACGCGATTAGGGTTATTTCCTTTATTTCCTTATGGCATGTGGACTCCTCTGTGCTAACTCCAGATGCTTTTGTGTTGCTTGTAACCTTTAAGCTGGACCTCAAGAAGGTTATTCTTGATGTTTAATTTTTGTAAGTGAGTTTTTTAAATCTAGCAAAAGCCTAAGTTCCAGATGTCTTTTCTTTCTTTTTGTTTTTAATAAAATTTACCTTTTTTACTAACAGGATTTGGATCTCTGTGTCTTAAGAGGTTTGTGCACATGTTTTTTAGTTAGCTGGTGGCAACAGCTGATTTCTTTGTTTTCCTTTCTCAGCTCTTCCCCGGAGAGGGGGGTGAAAGGGCTTGAGGGTACCCCACAGGAAGGAATGTGCCCAAATGCGCCTTTCTGGGTCCAAGGGGTTTTGCACTTGGGTGGTGGCAGCGTTTACCAAGCCAACATCAGAGAGAAGCTGTAACCTTGGGGGGTTTAATACCAGCCTGGAGTGGCCAGTATTAATTTTTTTGAATCCTTGCGGGCCCGCACCTTCTGCACTCAGAGTGACAGAGTGGGAATCAGCCTTCATAACCCCATTGCACTAGTTGCTACACAGAATAAAAAGACTGTACCTGTCCAAAAGAGTTTACAATTTAGAAACTGCTTTAATGCCTTCATGCCCAGGGCTGGCTCCAGCTTTTCTGCCGCCCCAAGCGGCAAAAAAAAAAAAAAAAAAAGAAGATGACGGGCGGCGGAACTTCGGCGGCAGCTAAATCGCACCGCTTCTTCGGCGGTAGTTCGGCGGTGGGTCCTCCGTCTTTTCCTCTTCGGCGGCAGCTCAAAGAGGAAGAGAGGGAATGAGGGACCCGCCGCCGAATTGCCACCGAAGACCCGGACGTGCACCCCGGTACCAGACGGAGTGCCGCCCCTTTGAATTGGCCGCCCCAAACACCAGCTTCCTACGCTGGTGCCTGGAGCCGGCCCTGTTCTTGCCAGATTTTCCCAATGCATTCAGTACAATATGATTTCTCTATCTGCTCAAGATTTGCTCTATGGAATTGCTTCGTGAAATACCCTACACATCTCACGTCCATGAGAGATACAGCAGTCTCTCATGGAATCAACTGAGGATGACTGAATATATTAAAATATAGAGACTGAAAAATGAAAAAAAATATTTTGCAGATCAGTTCAAAATGTCAATGCTCCTTTGGTTTGACGGGCTCCATTTTTCCTTTTGTATTGGTATTTTAGGGTGGGCAGGTGGTTAATGAAAAATTTTGAAGAAAAAATATTTGATTGTCAAAAATGAATGGTGGGGGAGATCGGGGGGGGGGGAGAAGAGGGAAAAAACAAATAAAATTGTGATTAAAAAATTGACACATTTGATTAAAAATTTTCCACACAAGTGTTCAGTTAAAAATGCCATTTTTGGATGAAAAACACTTGTTTGAAAAATGTTGACCTGCTTTACTAAAAATATCAGAGAAGGGCACTGAGCCAGAGTCCCATTTAGTTCATTGCACACAGTGCGGATTAAGAGATTTAAAACGTTTCTTAAAAAACACCCTGCCCTCCCCTCAAAAAACCCCAAACAACCCATGAATCTTAGTTTAGCCATTTGGGGCAGAAATGAAGAGGACAGCCTAAATAGGAGATGGATCAGCCCATGTGGTGTCTGTCTGCATAATGCTGCTCCTGTTATAGACTGAATGATACCAAGGGCCAGAGAACAGTAAAATCTGAGATTGGCATGAAGGAGCTCTCAGTTGGTGCAGAGTAGGTTGTCCCTATTACCCCAGTTGGCCACATTGGAGGAGACATGTGAGGCTGAGGAGGGGGCGTGTCCAGAATTCACTGCGCTCCCGCTATTCGTAGGGACCATAGTCAATTGGTGGATTTTAGCACAGTTCTGGGATTGCCCTCGCCTATAGATTAATAGATTCTAGGACTGGAAGGGACCTCGAGAGGTCATCGAGTCCAGTCCCCTGCCCTCATGGCAGGACCAAATACTGTCTAGACCATCCCTGTTAGACATTTATCTAACCTACTCTTAAATATCTCCAGAGATGGAGATTCCACAACCTCCCTAGGCAATTTATTCCAGTGTTTAACCACCCTGACAGTTAGGAACTTTTTCCTAATGTCCAACCTAAACCTCCCTTGCTGCAGTTTAAGCCCATTGCTTCTTGTTCTATCCTTAGAGGTTAAGGTGAACAAGTTTTCTCCCTCCTCCTTATGACACCCTTTTAGATACCTGAAAACTGCTATCATGTCCCCTCTCAGTCTTATACACATGCTCAGATCTGCCCTGAGAAGTATGGAGCAATAACCTCTCCCGGACAGACTTTGTCTCTGCTGCACCAAGCAGAGAACTTGGCCCCTGACCAAAGGATCTTACAATCTGCATTATCCGCCTTTGGTTAAACTGTGTGATTTAATGCCCAATGGCAGGGGCAGGATAGACAAGTGCAGTTTGCTTTCATCTTGATAAGTGAGATGCCAGTCTGTTCTCGCTGTTGTGCTGTAGTGCCCTGAAAGAAACACATGGTTTGCCACAGACCATTTTCCTTCCATCTGGATTGCATTACAATTGGTATGGGGCAGGAAAAAAAATACAAATGCAATAAAATGTTTTCAATAGAAAATTAATTGGAAAATGCTGGATATTGTATGCTTCAGCTGCAGCTATTTGTACTAATTACAGTGACTGATTCAAAGAGAAAGGGGACAGGGGAAGAGCAAGAGCAACTCTCTTTCCTAAGACTGAGAGAAAGGCCCTGAAACACAGGAAATCTATCATAGATTTCTTGTGGGACCTTGGGCAAGTCAAGTTGCTGCTCTGTGCCTCAGTTTCCCCATCTATAAAATGGGGCTGTTACTACTCCCTTTCTCTCTCTTTGTCCTGTTTATGTAGCGTGTATGCTCTTACCTAGCACAGAGAGTTGAGCCCTGCACATACTATTTAATACAAACTGTACTAATCCTGTGATATTACAGCCGAAGTAGTAGGTTGTAGACCAAAGAACCTGCTTTAAATGAAAGCAATGCTTATATTACGCAGCTAATTAGATATGTCCTGTGATCAAGTGGCCAGGGCCCATGACGGGAAATCCGAGGACCTGAGTGCTATTCCTAGCTCTTTCACTGACTTCAGGTGTGACTTTGAGCAAGTCATTTTGCTACTGTATCCCCACCCACATTCTGTCTATACAGACTATAATCACTCCAAGCCAGAGACTATCTTTTAGTAGGTGTTGGTACAGCGACTTACAGAATGGGCCTTCATCTTGTTTGCAGACTCCAGGCCCTACCATAATACAAAACCANGAAGAGCAAGAGCAACTCTCTTTCCTAAGACTGAGAGAAAGGCCCTGAAACACAGGAAATCTATCATAGATTTCTTGTGGGACCTTGGGCAAGTCAAGTTGCTGCTCTGTGCCTCAGTTTCCCCATCTATAAAATGGGGCTGTTACTACTCCCTTTCTCTCTCTTTGTCCTGTTTATGTAGCGTGTATGCTCGTACCTAGCACAGAGAGTTGAGCCCTGCACATACTATTTAATACAAACTGTACTAATCCTGTGATATTACAGCCGAAGTAGTAGGTTGTAGACCAAAGAACCTGCTTTAAATGAAAGCAATGCTTATATTACGCAGCTAATTAGATATGTCCTGTGATCAAGTGGCCAGGGCCCATGACGGGAAATCCGAGGACCTGAGTGCTATTCCTAGCTCTTTCACTGACTTCAGGTGTCACTTTGAGCAAGTCATTTTGCTACTGTATCCCCACCCACATTCTGTCTATACAGACTATAATCACTCCAAGCCAGAGACTATCTTTTAGTAGGTGTTGGTACAGCGACTTACAGAATGGGCCTTCATCTTGTTTGCAGACTCCAGGCCCTACCATAATACAAAACCAATAATGCTAGAAACTCAAATAAACCATCTCCTTTGTTTTCTAAGTGATTTACAGTATATTTCATATTAGATGCTGATTCCTCTTTGGACACTTGTCCAGCCCACCCCACCCCCACTTCCCATTCTGACAAGAGTTTTATATTTTGACAGTGAACTTGGGTCACACGGAGAGAAGAGACAAGAGGATCCAGGAAAAGATATTCATCGGTGACCTTCACTCTCACCTCCACTCTGCTGAACAGAGCATGGTTTCAACACGCCAGGAGCAATTTTTTGTAATGGGTGAAAGGTGATCTTTGCTTATAACAAAGATGCCAGATTGAGAGAATCTTCAACTGACCCTTAAAATGACAAAGAAAAAGCCCATTTTAATACTTATTTTTGGCAGGTGTGAAATGCAGCCCAGATAAAGTTGAATCTTCTTCAACTGGGACAATCTGGTGGAGAAGCCATTATCCTGATTAACTGGCCTTTTCCAATTAAAAGAAGAGATTTCACAAATAAAATGTAAAAAGCCTTCAAATAAATACTGCCCTGTACCTAATGCAAGATTTAAAACGATATTCTCGGCATTCTGAACAGGGTCCTGACTACACTTGCCATTATTATTAAAATGATAATAATAGTGCCTAGGAGCCCCAGCCATGAACAAGAACCCCGGTGTATCAGGAGCTGTACAAACACAGAACAAAAAGACAGTCCCCACCTCAAAGAGTTTAGAATCGAGTAGTTTCCTGCCCTGGTTCAGTTGCCTCTCAAAGTGATAACTATCCTCCATGAGTTATCGACCAGGACTGAATGCAGAACTTTTCACACCAAATGCATGAGCGGCTGTTGCCTGAGCTAAGGAACTGAAGAGGTACCGGGGGTGACAGATTTTTCCAAGGTATTTAGGCATCTAAAGGTGCAGCTACACAGCTACTGGGCTTTTCAAAAGCATCTAGGCACCTAACTCCCCTTGAAGTCAAAATTCAGCAGATTGATTTCCGTAGGAGTTAGGTGCTTAAGCTGTGTTGAAAATCTCACTAGACACTTGTCTGTGTAATCCCCCCGGTGAGTGTGTCTGCAGACTGGTACAGAGGGGGGCTTGCAATATACACTCCCCAGGGAGTTGCTTCTGCATCTTTAGGCACCTGAAAGCCTGTACAAATCCGTCCGTAAAACCCCTCCCTGGCAGCTGGGGAAGACTCATGAATCTCCTATGCAGACCTGCCACTGGGGTATGTAATGAACTTCACTCAGGATCCGGTTAGGGAGCGTGGCCTAGTGGTCAGAGACACAACCCCTGACTGCCAAGGGGGTTGCAGGGAAGGGAAGCCCGGGCCTTCCCACTCCATCACGCTCTGACCCAGGGCCCTTTGGGCTACCAGTGGTTTGGCAACCAAGGCTGCTTAAGGCTGTCCTCCCTGGGCCTCTTCCTCTCATGCCCTCCCACCCCCGGGGGTCAGCCTAGTCCAAGGTTTTCCACTGGTTGGGGAAGTCCAAACCAAAATAAGTAAGCAGGAGCGTCACGGGGTCCGCACAGGTTTCCGCCTTCTCGCCCTGTGCCCAGGCTGGTAAAATAAGAGTTCTCACGCCTTCTTCTGGTGTTTCACCCTTGTGCTTTATTTTACAGTGCCACCGTGCAGCCCCCTTTCTCCCCCCAACAATTAGCCCCTTTCTAACCCGTTCCAGGGTCTCTTGACCCTTGAGGCTCCCTTTCTGTGGTGAGGAGACCGCACTGGAGCCTCCTGTCCCCTCCCAGGCTAGCCGCTCCACTGAGTTTTGTTCAAGGCTTTTATAGCCCTCCCAGCCTTCAGCCCAGCTGTCGCTGCTTAGCTCAGGCTATTGCAGTGAGCCAGCCCTCGTTAGGGCCCACAGCTGGCTGCTTTGAGCCTCTGCCCCTGGCTTAGCCAGCATTTTAGCAGGGCTTAGCCAGCATTTTAGCAGGGCATTCAAGGGGTTTCACCCCTGCCCTGCCACAAGGAGTTACCAATGTCCAGGGTCCACTGATGGGGGAAAGAGGGCTCCGTCCCTCTCTGATTGTCTCTGGGGTGGGTCATCCCTTCCCTCAGGGAGGGCCCCTTTGGCTTCCCTCTGCTCTGCTGGAGCTGTGAGCTGCCAGTCTGCTCACCTCCAGCTCTGCCACCCAAATCACCTAATTCTGTCTTTTAACTCCACCAGCAGATGGAGCCTTTGCTGCAGGTGTGTCCGGGCTGGACTGGCTGAGCCCAAAATAATCCCTTAACCCCTCCTTGCCTAGTGTGGGGTTTGTACACCCCATGACAGGTTACAATAGCAACTGGTTACTATTGAAGCGTGTGTGGAATGCCCTTCCCACTTCAGCCAGCCATCACCCTCCTTTCATTGCAGTCTTTTGATCTGTACTTTTCCCATCAAGACAACAAGAAGTGAGTTTATAATTAAAAGCAGGGAGGTGAGGAAGGGAGATAAATAAACACAAACCCACCTCACTAAGGCCCTGATTCAGCAAAGCATTTAACCATGTGCATAGTCTAAGATCTTAAATCCTTTCCACATCTGGATCTCTCATTTTACCCCCTTCTCTGCCTCTTTCTCTCAGAGCGTAAACAATTTGGGCTAGGGACGGTCTGTATTTCCAAGTGCTCTACAGAACCAAGCATATTGTCAGCAATATGCAAAAGACAGAGTGATAATGAGCAATGACAATGAATAAAGTTCTAGACTGCAACAGCGGATGCATCTTCGAGCACTTAAGGGCTTAGCCAAAACTGCAGGGTTGTTCTTGTTAGGAGTCAGATATATTCCTTGGTACTAGAAGCTGGGAATGGGCAACAGGAGATGGATCACTTGATGATTCCCTGTTCTGTTCATTCCCTCTGAAGCACCTGGCACTGGCTACTGTCAGAAGACAGGAGACTGGGCTAGATGGACCTTTGGTCTGACACAGTATGACCGTTCTTATGTGTAATTTTGTTTATTTACAAAGAATGTCCACAAAGTCCTGCTTCCCTGAAAGCAGTAGAAACAAACAGCAGGCAGTTTCCTTGTTCATACATCCCCGGTCTGCCCCCCCAGCAGGTTCTGTGCTCAGGAAACTGTCTCTCTGCTTCCACTCAAAGTCATGATTGCAACTGCTTCTCTCGGCTCTCTGCTGGCTTTTTGCTCTAAGCCTCTAACCCAGGCAGGCTGCAAAACCAATGTCCTTGCCCCTGCCTTTCAATCAGGGAAACCCCACAGCCCACAAACTTAGCTCTCACCGTCCAAGTGTCTTGGTCAGTCCTTCCATTGCTTTTAGGTGTCTCTACTATGTGAAGGAGCTTAACTGCTCCTTTCACTGAGTCTGAAAGAGTGCTTGGAACACCCCTGGACTTTAACTAGGTCTGTCATTGTCTTTGGATCAAAGATTCAGCCGATGGCAGCCATTAGTACTCTTCAATTTAACAAGCATAAATAATTGCACCACAGTTTCAAATGTAGAGGAGGTTGTGTAATCTGCAATGCAAATATATCCCCAAACCAAACCCAACAGAGCGCAAAGGAGAAGAATCGACAAAGAACTTTTTCGACTCCTGGATGTTTTTGTTTGCGTGGGCATGGAGCACGGGAAAAAAAAAAATCTCATGAGGGTAATGAAAAAAAGGAAGGGAAGAAGATTCTGTAACCACACAGGCTGAGTGACAAAAGAAACCAGTAAAGCTGGGTTCTGCCCCTGCAAGCAGAACATGTTGTACTGTTAACTTAGCCAGTTCTGCTCCAGTGACAAAGTAAATAACATGCTGCTGTGACTTTTCTGAGCCCTTTTTCTGAGTTGTTTTCTATAAGCGTGTTAATGATGAGATGGAAAAGTACAGCAGGTGAGGTGTAAACATGAGATCCTTGACTACAGCTAGTGGGGAATTTTCTGGTGAAACCTTGAAAACGTTGATTCACAGAAACATATCTGGTTCAAACCAACTTTTGACAGGTTCCACAGGAAACTTCTCTTGTTTCCTGCCAGCTCACCTGGGCTACCCATGTCCACAACTCTGGGGCCCCACCCTCTGCCACAGAATCTGGAAGCTGCTGACTGAAACTGACATGATTCTTGTCAGTTTCATTGGTCCTAGTTAGTGATGGGCCACAGTCAGCTGCTGACAAGGTCCTGGGAGAGAGCATGTTTCATTTTGAAAACACCATGTGTCGGTGTGGCCTTTAAGCAAATCGTGGCAATTTTCAACGAGTAAAGGCCACATGCTGCTTTGGATTACATCAAGGATACATGCACTGAAGTCAGTTCCTCTGAATACATAATAGCACTCCCAGGACCCAATCAGGGCTGGGGCCTCCTTGTGCTCGACCCGGTATACACAGCAACTAACACAGTCCCTGCCCCATAGAGCTTACAATTTGCAAGCCTGCTTTATATTTCCTAAACTCATGCACAATACTGATCACACCAGGTCACTGCACGTGCAATTCCAACCTGGGCAACTGTCCAGACAGGCTGCATCTCAACAATATTTTATTTAATTACTGGATGCTGCTTCCAGAGACATACCAGCCTGCCTGCGTCAAGTAATAACTTTTTCCTGGCAAACAGAGCTGATCCATATCTGTTACATCCCCCCTCTCCTTTCCTCCCTTCTCCTGCTAGGAACTCTGTTGTTTCTGCTGGCAAGGAAATGAGCCAAGCGAACAGTCTGTCTCCCCTCTGAGAGGTCCTGTGAGTTGCAGGTTTATAGCAGGGCTTTTTGGTCAACCGCTGAATGGGATTCACTCAGGAAACTCCCATTGACTTGAGGGAGGAAGGACAGACAGTTGCCTGGGACCTGGCCTCAATTCCTTCCTGAGTGACGCTGTGCAAATCACTCAATCTGCTTCTGCCTCAGATGGAAGGTTATAAAACCCCATAATGGACAATCAAACATGCACTCACTCCTGCGCTGATTGTGTTTCCTTAGCAGTTTTTTTTGCAATGGACGTTATCAAATGGCTTTGAAAGTCTAGCTACATGATGGCTCCAATCTCGCAGGATGCTGAGTACTCTGGTGAAGTCATTGTGAAGCACAAAACTCTAGCTTTACTTTGTTTGCTAGTTCGTTGGGTGCCCCAGAGAACTAACAGTTTGGTGGGGCACTGTTCTCCTGCAGAACAGGGGCAACCTAACTCTTATGCAATGCTTTTTCCAGCAGTAGATCTCAAAGGAAAAGAGTATCATTATTCCCATTTTACATATGGGGAAACTTCAAGGTCTTCAGCATAGCTGGGACTTGAACCCAGCTCTCCTGAGTCCCAGTCCAGTGCTCTAACCATTAGGCTCTACTGGTTCATCTATAGCATATTATGCTCATCTACTATATATTATTTATCCACTGGGCACCCAAAAGTGTATTAAATGTCCCCTCCCTCCCACACACACTCCCGGCCATGAAGAATTTCCATGACACAGTGAATTGGCAGTAGAAATTCAATAACTGTCAAAAGAAAATTTGGCCCTTTTCCTTTCTTGCATTGCCCTATGTCATTCTATTTCTATGCCATCACCCACCCCATTGTAGTATCTGACTGACTGTCAAAGGAATTGCCAAAATGCTACACACACCAGAAGAACAGGTGCAAATGCTTATTGGCACGTGTTTGATGGTTTAAGTCCATAAAGCATTCATCCCAAGAGACATGCTGATATCAGCTAAAACACGTTTTACCAAATTTGACCATTCAAAAATCACAAGTCAGGTCCCAGAAGTCCTGATATTGGCTTAAAGATCATGACATTTAAAAAAAAAATAGACACATTTTGGGTTCTTTTTATTTGCCTTTTGTTTTGAGTCATTAGGTTACACTCAGGTCACATTTCCAAGCTTCTTTCTGCAACTTGTTGTTGTTCTTTTGGTTTTATTATAACTGAAAGCTAGATTCTCCCATAAACCCTTGGCTCCAGCAGCTGGGGCTTTAAGAAAAAAAAAAAAAAAAACTCCAAAAAATCAGGAGACTCCTGACAAAAATCTAAAGAGTTGGTAAAATTGTAAACCTATTTAATATATATTGCAGATGCTTTTTTCCCCTCTTGTAGTTCCAGAAAGATTTGTCAGGCTTTTTCCACTTTGTTTCTGCTAATATAAATTGTGTAGAGATATGTATAATAACAGTCAGGTTAAAAACCTGCTGATACCTTTCAGAGAACTTTGACATAACATTTTTTAAAAGTCCTGATGTTGGTATTAACAATCTTTCTTTTTTTCTTTCTCCTGCCTCTTGCTTTAATTACAGAGAGGAAGTTCAGATGTAGATCCAAAAACAAAGTTAGAAAGCATTTGGATCTCGGGGTTTTGGTTCAGACCTGTGTCTATTTTTTAGTAATAGGAATATTTAAAAGAGAGGGCCTGATCCCAAGCCTGTTGACTGAAGTTAGTTGGAGTCTTTTCCAGGGATGAAAGTAATGCTGAAGACTTACCAGTACAGGGGCCGGCGCCTTGGGAGGAAGGAGCAGAGCTGGGGGGGTCAGCGTCCCCCAGCCAGTCCTTCCACTCTGCCTGGCCTGTGCTGCCCGGGGCTCCAACAGCAATTTAAAGGGCCCGGGACTCCGGCCACCCAGGGGAAGCTGCTCTTTTTGCCCCCCTTCGTCGGTGGCCGGGCAGGGGGCAAAAGGGGCGATGACGTTAAAGCGGTGCAGCGGCAGTGCTTTAAGCAGGGTCCTTTGCCGCGGCCCCTACCACCTTACTTTCACCCCTGGTCTTTTCTGGCTAACTGAAAGAGAACTGCACGTCAGGCCAGACAGTATCTTTGTTGCTTAGAGTCATGCCTCTGATCCTGTTGCTTACTCTTCAACTTAAATAACAATCCTTTGTTTGTGAGTCACCATTAGTTGCTGTGGAGATAATTAGGAGGCCAGAAAATGAGAATTGTGATTTTATGCAAGGAAGAGAGAAGAGGAGCAGATACATTCGTCAAGCAACAGAGATCTTGTTTGCTTGCAAGTTTCCTTAGTACGCCTCTCCCCCGATAGAACGCTGTCCTCGGGAGCCAAAAAATCTTACCGCGTTATAGGTGAAACCACGTTATATCGAATTTGCTTTGATCCGCCGGAGCGCGCAGCCCCACCCCCCCGGACCGCTGCTTTACCGCGTTATATCTGAATTCGTGTTATATCGGGGTAGAGGTGTAATTACAAATAAATAAATGAAGAAAACAGACAATATTGGGCTAAATTCTCACTTGCCTTGTGCATGTGGGTGCAAACAACACCGAAACAAACTGTAGCATTGTCTGACGGAGGATAACTACCCCAGTCCAGGCTTGTCTGAAAGCATGCTAAGAAGGTGCTCTGACGGTTGTGGAAGGGTATAACATGCGATGGCTGCCATCTTGGACAACACACTGGGGACTGAACCAGGGATGTTTAGAGCAAAACAGACAAGCAGCTACTGCTTGAGCTAAAGAGCCCAGCTTGTGTAATACTTTAGTTGTAACAATTAATGTCCTCTGTAGACCAGCACAGACGAGTGCCAGTAGCATGAAGTTGCCTGAAATTACACATGAATGGGCTAGGAGGCATAGTCGTCATGGTCAGGCACATCAGCATAACAAAACTGCAGGCCCTTATACAAAACTATCACTGTGCTTATTCCCAGGGAATCGATTGTGGACGGGTCTTTGA
The DNA here is from genome assembly GCA_003942145.1 of Platysternon megacephalum. Classification (NCBI taxonomy): domain Eukaryota; kingdom Metazoa; phylum Chordata; order Testudines; family Platysternidae; genus Platysternon; species Platysternon megacephalum. Next base: position 1,161,554 of record QXTE01000138.1, read on the forward strand.
TTGCAGGGATACTGGGACATAAGTAACTCAGATCTTGTAGTGGACACAGTAAATGCATCTGTTTCCATAGTTCATAGAATCACTGAATCATACACGATTAGGGTTGGAAGGGACCTCAGGAGGTCATCTAGTCCAACCCCCTGCTCAAAGCAGGACCAACACCAACTAAATCATCCCAGCCAGGGCTTTGTCAAGCCGGGCCTTAAAAACCTCTAAGGATGGAGATTCCACCAATTCCCTAGGTAACCCATTCCAGTGCTTCACCACCCTCCTAGTGAAATAGTGTTTCCTCATATCCAACCTAGACCTCTCCCTCTGCAACTTGAAACCACTGCTTCTTATTCTGTCATCTGCCACCACTGAGAACAGCCGAGCTCCATCCTCTTTGGAATCCCCCTTCGGGTAATTGAAGGCTGCTATCAAATCCCCCCTCACTCTTGTCTTCTGCAGACTAAATAACCCCAGTTCCCTCAGCCTCTCTTCATAAGTCATATGCCCGAGCTCCCTAATCATATCCGTTGCCGTCCGCTGGACTCTCTACAATTTGTCCACATCCTTTGTATAGTGGAGGGCCCAAAACTGGATGCAATACTCCAGATGTGGCCTCTCCAGTGCCTAATAGATGTTCATTAAGAAACATTTTGGAAGGCCTGTAAAACCTCAGGCTTTAAACCAATCTCTAACTATGGGGGGGCAGATTATCCGACCTCTGCCTACTGCGGAGGTGTATGCACATTGGTCTGAGGCAAGTGGCACAAGCCGCTGTCAGAGGAAGGCTGCTGGATTAGATGGACCCTGTGTCTGATCCTTTCTGCCAATTCGTATGGCCGTAGGGAAAATAGCTCTGTTTTCATTGGTGATGCAGAATTTAGCATATAGGATATTAGTAGAATTGCCTCTGTGTAGGATATTTATCCAAAGTTTCCAGTGAGGTAATTGTGGCTCTTTTTAGGCCATTCCCTGGTGGCCCTGGTCAGGACAGAACATAGATCTCAGGAAGTGAAACCCCCAAACATTAACGTCTATTGCCTCAGCTATGAGCAAACAGCAGAATTTAATAAACTGTGTCAGGCAACTCATAATGAGAAAAGCAAAGAAGAAACAGTGGGCTTGAAATCACTATAGTAAGAAAAAAAGATCAAATTGGGTCAGATTCCCAGTTGGTGTTAACTGGTACATGTCCACTGAAATCACTGGAACCTGGTCAGTTTACACCAGCAGAGGATCTGAACTCAAAATTAGAAGAAGTGAACACAGGATAGCAACAGTTAAGTGCAGCACGGCGTGTAGCTGGACTGGGATATTTTGCTCTAGTTTCAGTTGCTGAGTGTGGTGTGCAGGTGCTGGGTGGTATTAATGGTCGGAGAGGTGTAGGAGATCAGACCAGATGATCTGGTCATCCCTTCTGGCCTTGAACTCTATGAAACTATTATTAAAGCAATTAGAACATGGTAGTTTTTTGTAAGAAGACTAGAGAATATCATAGAAAGACAAAGGAAAGCGGGTTGATTCAGATAGACTTTGCATAGCTTGAGAAACTGCTCTGTACACACTACATGTCTACACAGACACACCCACTACTTTATTTATCCGAACATCTCTTTTCTCTCCCTTATCTCAAATTGGATTTTATGTTGGATAGACATAACATGCCCTGAAAAGCCTCCATTTCTTCAACTAAATTCTAGGGCCCCCAGTCTATTTGGATAAATAAGCTCCTAGAATATCCTCCTCCCACCTCATTTTATCAATCAAAAATTAGAATATTTTTGCTGTACAAGATTCTGAAATGTGAGAATGTCTCACGTCCTGAGCCTTAAGCACATTCTATAGCTCAGGCTTCTAGGAAGCCACTCAGTAGCGTCGCTTAATCATACTTATGCAGTTACTGTCAGAGGGTGACATTTTCCTTTCACCTTTGCTATTCCCTACAGATTAAGCTATCAACCCTTTAGATCATTACAGTTGTTTACATGCAGGCAGCAAAAGGATGCGCAAGCAGCCAGAATCTTTCGCTACAGCTGTAACATGAAAGATAAATATCATAGAATATAGAAAATATCTTTTCTACAGTGGAGGCAGCATCTGTAGCACTGAAGGGGATCAGATATGGATATATAAATGTTTGTTTGCTATGAAGTGTAGAGGAACAATGGTATTATTAGCACTGTAGCTTTTCGTGGACGAACACTGGGAAAGAGGGCAGACTTAATAGGCCTGATTCTCCATTACCTTAAACCTTTTGTATTTCTATATTCATAGATTTTATGGCCAGAAGGGACAATTGTGATTATCTAGTTTGACCTCCTGCATAGCACAGGACATAGGATTTCACCCAGTGAGTCCTGCATGGAGCCCAACGTAGGGCTGATTCTCCCCTGCTCTGCATCTTCAGACATCATTTGGATGAGTGAAAAATGGGTCTAAGGCAGTGATGGGCAACTGCACGCAGCCAGTAGTGGCGCCAGCTTTGCCGGCGCCCTAGGCGGCGGAAGGTCCCGCCCCCAAAATCCCGCCCCCAACAGCGGCGGCGGAAGGTCCCGCCCCCAAATTTCTACGGGCGGCGGGGGCGCAGGCGCCCCCAAAATAGCAGCATCCTAGGCGACCGCCTAGGTCGCCTAATGGGAGCGCCGGCCCTGCACGCAGCCCATAAGAGTAATCCGCTGGCAGGCCGCCAGACAGTTTGTTTACATTTGCACGGCCTCCTGCAGCTCCCAGTGGCCGTGGTTCGCCGTTCCCAGCCAATGGGAGCTGCGGCAAGTGGCACGGGCCAGAGGGATGTGCTGGCTGCCGCTTCCCGCAGCTTCCATTGGCCGGGAACGGCGAACCGCAGCCACTGGAAGCTGCAGGTGGCTGTGCAAATGTAAACAAACTGTCTGGCGGCCTGCCAGTGGATTACGCTGATGGGCCGCGTTCGGTCCATGGGCTGCAGGTTGCCTACCACTGGTCTAAGGCCACAACCAAATCCCAGTGGCAGTATTTTACACACCACTTTACCCTGGTGTAAGTGATGACACAAGGTGTGGGGAATGCAGAATCAGGGCCAGGAATGCGAAGGAGACATAAAATGACGCCATGTAAGAACATTAGCATTTTGTACCCAATCTCCAAAGGAACAAATGACCAACCAAAATGTAGACGGTACAGAATTAGACCCAGTGTTTCTTAGTTGGTGTATGGCACTTGGCTACCATGTGGATAAGTCAACTCCAAACATTCAAAAATCATGAATCAGACCCCCCCCCCCCAATCTTGAGATTAGCATAATAAGTCACATGATTTTAAGAACGTAATAAAATTTGGATTCTTTAAAGGCTCAAACCAGAAGACAAAGAGTACACTTGGGTAACACTTAAACTCTTCTTTACACCCAGCAGGGGTAGAAGCTTTCATTAATCTATCTATCTATCTATACATAGATAGATAGATAGATAGATAGATCCACAAGCTGAGATTCTCCTGTAATCACATGCCTCCAGGTGCTTGGACTTTAAGGAAAGCACCATACAGTGAAAGACTTGCAAGTTAGGCCATGTCTACGCTACCGCTTATGTTGGCAAATTTGTGTCGCTCAGAGGTGTGAAAAAAACCCACCCCCCTGAGCGCCATAAGTTTTGTCGGCATAAGCGATAGTGTGGACAGCGCTATGTCAGCAGGAGAGCTGCTCCCGCCCACGTAGGTACTGCCACTCGTTGCAGGTGGTTGAATTACGTCGATGGAAGCGCTCTCTTCCGTCAGCATAGAGTGGCTATACAAGAGATCTTATCGCAGCGTGGCTGGGTCGGTACAGCTGTGCCACTCTAGTGTAGACATAGCCATAGTTTCAACAAGAGTCTGGAAAGTGGACAATTGTTTTGTTAACAAGACGCCATGCAGCAGGCAGGCAGAGTTCTAGGAAAGAGATCTCTATTGAGATCTACAGATCTCTATGTTTGTCCAGTAGTAGCCTAGCTGCCTGTTTGCAATGTAAAGCCCTGGTGTTGCACCAAACTAGATCTCTGCTGACACCTGACGCTCTTTCTCTAGTTCCACTCATCATATTTAGGCTTGGAAGGTTTCCATTGATTTCACTGCACACACACAAACCGATGAAAAAATATTTCCATCAACAATAACTGAAATTTACAGATATGCAAAGTAAGAGAAATGCTGCTTGGGGACTTACTAGAATATGATTTGAGGGTATTTACTTTATATGTTTTGACGTGAGATGTTTTAAGCTTTGTAACTGTTAAAACACAAACAGTCCCAAAGCTTTAACTTTTTGAATCTCAGTGTCTACTGTTAATAAATAGTTATCTTCTCACCCTCCCAAAAGATTTCCCACTACTGTGAAAAATGTAAAACAAAAATGTCAACAAAAAGCGCTTAAAAATAAACCTGGATATTATCCATCAAAATGCTAGAGAATTAAAAATCAAATTCTGCCAACCCTAATCATACTGCGACACGGACAGCATCCAAGATGGGAATCCAGCCGAATAGAAGCTTTGGAAGATGAAATGCATTGTGCTGCGCCGCTCTGCGTGCAGAGCACTCTTGCACGGATGGGATGAAGAGGAGTTTGCTGATTCCAGGGACTTCTCAGATTTGAGTTTCAGAGGTTTGTAAAAACAAAGCCAGCGAAACCAAGAGAGAGCAAGACTCATGTCTACACTTACCTCTGGAGCAATCGATCTAGCGGGGATCGATTTATCGCGTCTAGTGAAGACGCGATAAATCGACCGCCAAGCGCTCTCCCGTCGACTCCGGTACTCCACCGGCACGAGAAGCGTAGGCGGAGTCGACGGGGGAGCGGCAGCAGTCGACCTACTGCAGTGAAGACACCGCCATAAGTAGCTCTAAGTACGTGGACTTCAGCTACGCTATTTTTGTAGCTGAAGTTACGTAACTTAGACCAACTTAGCTCGCCCCTGCCCCCCCTCAGTGTAGACCAGGCCTAGGACTTTAGGCACGACCCTGGGCAAAGGGCAGTGTGTAAACTGCACCACCCCAAAAGAAGCCTCAGGGGGCACGGCATCTTTGAGGTGCAATTCTTCCCCTGCTTGCCTCCTTAACTCATGCTAATACAGTACTTGCCGTGCTCCGGCTTTCTGCAAACATTCCCATGCCTAAGAACCTCACTCATCCCAATGCTTGCAAATAGAGGGAGTGTGAATAATTAGGGTAGTGAGATGTTGGCTTTTAATAACAAGAATATTAGAGAACACTGACTTTTTCATGGCACTGGTAAGGTTTAAAACCAATCTCGCTATACCATGGTGTCAATCATCACGGTATTTATGTGTCTGGGGTGCAATCACTTGTAGTCTGATCTGGCTCTCTGCAGTTATTTCCCCTCTGTCATTTCATGGCGGCAATGGTGTTTTTCTAGCTGTATTCACTGCACACTTCACAGCTGGGTCATAGCAACCACTAACAGAGAAGGCAGCGATGCGATCCCGGAACAACAGAATGGGGCAAACCGATTCCCTTAGTCGCACTGATTAGCCCATTTCACTATAAGTAGTCCCACTCCGTATGTCTACACAGCCAGCAGCAGCCCATGCCAGCAAGCCTCTGGGCGTGGGTCAACAGACTGGAGCTCGTGCTATTGCTCTAAAAAGAGTTGTGTAGACAGCACTCTGAAGTTGCGTCCCGGGCTGGGGCTAGGGCTCTGAAGCCTAAGGAGGGGGCTGGCTTCAGAGCCCGAGCTCCAACCCAAAAGCTACAACATCTCCACAGCTCTTTTTAGTGCCGTAGCCTGAGCCCTGCAAGCCCAAGTCTGTCAACCTGGGCTCGGAGGCTTGCTGCAGCAGGCTGTGTCTGTGTGCAAGGGAAAGTGCTGCTCGGGGTGAGGAAAGGTGTCCCGACCTGGCCCCGTGTGATACAGCCAGCTCCGCTGGCGTGGCTCCAACTCCATTACACAGCCGAGAAATGTTGCTACAAATTCCCTGGCACTTCCTCTCCTGTTAAAGGATGGGCACTGGACTGCTACCAGATCAATACCAGTTCCCTTATTAAGCCATTCTTCATCCTTCAGCCATCGCAGTTCGTGAAGCCTGCATATAAGAGAGGGTGGCTGCAGATGGAGAAATAAGCAGACCCCAAGGATATAGAAACAGGCAGGCTCAGGTGCTCCACATTAATTTTCATATGATCCAAATGGTTTCTTCCGCCTCCCTCCGACGTTCATACTGTCGTAGCGGAAGGGCGAAGCTAAGGGCAGCAGTTGCTCGGTGACCAATTGGCAGTGAAGTAGCAACAGGTAATGAAAGATCAAGATATGAGAGAAAAGGAGCTGCTGCCAAAGCTCCCATTCCTTAAAGAAGTAGCGTGGAATTATAGCATCAGTGCCATTTGTCAGCTGTTACCCTGTTTGACTCAGATAAGACAGCTCTTGCTCAGGGGAGACATCCTTACGAAGACCAGCTGACCTGGGGACGTTAGCAGATCTACCTGCTGAATAAGGGACTACTTGAGGGACACAAGGTTGCAGTATTGGGCCATATATAATTATTTTTAATATCACTGAGCCAAATTTGGCTCTCAGGTACATTGCTAGAAGCCTAATACCACTGTAACCGCCTGCTTGCAGGGAGTGCCACTCTGTCCCCCTCTAGTGGTGGCTAGGCCCCCTAGAGAATGAGCTTGCTACAGACTTAGCTAAGAAAGAACCTTCCTTTTAGCTCATGCAGTAGAGGCTTGTACATTAAGCTCCAGAGGTCCCAGGTTTGATCCCTGCTGCTGGCACCTTTGTGTGGGTTGGTGTTACACCACCAATATCCTCCTAAACATATTACAGGAAAGAAAGTTTCCATGATTTTTCTTTTCCTTCCTGAATTTCAGTGAAAGGAAAGGCTGGGTTGGGGAGCATTTATATATTTCTCTGCAGTGTAAATGAAAGGATTATTTGCCCCACTATTTCCCCCATCTTAGATTTATTAAAGCTGAAAAAACCCACTATGAAAAGTGATTTAATTTTTTAATGGCTTAGTCCATTTTGATTACCTTTGCATTTCGCTCAGCTGGAACAGTTACACAGCTTTAATCAGTTTCATATTCAGAGCCTGATCCTCCCTGATATAAACTAGCTCCAGTGATCCTCTGCAGACTTGCATCAGCTGGAGATCTGGTGCTCTTTCTACTCTATTTCCCTTTCTGGCTCTCTGTATTGTATCGTTTGGGCTTCTAATATTGGCAGAGAATATGTAAATCCTAATAAAAACTCCAGTGACATTTAGAATGCAAATAAACATGAACACATTTTTGTAAGAAGTTGCATAAGCCCCTTTTCTCCTCCAAATCTAAATTTTAGCTGAAAAATTATCAGCGTGTCCCTTTAAATTGGAAAAAACGGCATGTTCAAGGACCTAGTTTCTTAACAAACTCAGCATACAGACAATTCATAGAAAGCGAGGAAGCTCCTGATTCCTTAAAAGATGACAAGATTATAATATTACTGAATTTTCTTCTTATGACAAGAATACAGCACACACTTAATGTGGCCGATCCAAACTCTTTCAGATTCAAAGGAAAGCTCTCAATCCCTGATTCAGCAAAGCACGTGAGCATGTGCTCAACTTTAAGCACATGCTCATCTGAACTTTTAAGCATGTGCTTAGAAACCTGATTAGGTAACTCGTCTTGAATGGGCTTTCATTAAGAAGCTCTTTAGATATTACTGAGGCACAGTATTTCAAAATGTGATGCTTCACACAAGGAAATACAAAAGGCTAATGGACAAAAGTAAGCTTTATCAGGGTCAAATTAATAGCTATACAAGTGGCATGCCTGATAAATGAGAGCAGCCGCTGGCTTGCTCATCCTTTGATTAAAATAGGTTCTCTGTTAAAATGGGGGAGAAAAAACCCAACAGATAACAAAGATGATTGATTAGTATTTACTATGGAAGTGTGTTAAATACATTCTGGGATTCAGATGGTTTGAAGAAGCCTTAATTATATGACTGGAAAAATTACAATGTGTCTGGGTCCCTAGTCTCCCTTTGCTTTTGGATATTTTATAAAGATCATGTCACCAAAATGCTCATTAACAACATGTAGTAAATAACATGGGAAAACAGGTGGGAAGCAGACCGTTTTGTGAACTTCTGGTTACAACTCCGTACATGGCATGTTCTAGGTTTGGAAGGCACCCCGATGAGAGCTCAGCACTTTTGAAAAATAAGGCCCTGTATTTAGGTGCCCATATGTGGATTTAGGAGCCTAACCTTAGGCTCCTATTTCTGAATATCTTGGCCTTAAATATTGCAGGTTGTAACATCCCTTTGCCATTCAATTAAACTACTGTTGTTTCAGCTTATGTCTCAGAGTGCTAACAGGATGTGGAACCTGTCATCTCAGGGGCGGTGACTCTGTACTTTTCATGTTCATTCACCACAGTCATAGGTTTAGCCAGTGTTGGGCAGATGATATGGCCCGGTCTGTAATCCTGGCGAGATCTTCCATGGTGCACAATTCCTCCAGAAGCCAACAGACATTCCATGGTTTGTGTTTCATTGCAGTCACATGTGTCTGGGTTGTTGGAATAGCCCCACTTCCACATATTGACTTTTGACCTGCCAGCTTTTGTTCAGAGGTGATTTAAACATCTCCAGGATAACCAATCCTTCCCCATGCCTGCAGGAAGGTATTCAAACATGGAATATCAGGGTTGGAAGGGACCTCAGGAGGTCATCTAGTCCAACCCCAGTTGGACCAATTAGCAGGACCAATCCCCCAACAGATTTTTACCCCAGTTCCCCAAATGGCCCCCTAAAGGATTGAACTCACAACCCTGGGTTTAGCAGGCCAATGCTCAAACCATTGAGCTATCCCTCCCCCCATCCTTCTTTAACCTGTTGTAACCATTCCATTTTGCTTGTGACCACTCTCCTAATATCCAGTGGAGAGACTCTGGCAAGCACATAAATGCTGTTCACATGTGTTGGGTTTAGACATTCTTTGATGTAGCGGCGGCTGTCATGTAGCACTAGGTCCAGCCTCTTTGTGACAGCAGATCTTCCCCACACCTGACACGCATATTTAGCTGACAAATAGCAAAGGGCAACTGCAGTGGCTCTTAGCATTGCAGGGTTGGTTCCCCATTTTGACTCGGCAAGTTAATGGAATACGTTGTTCCAGGCGCTAACTTTGCCTTTTGTCTTCTCTATGTGTGCCCTGAAGGAGAGAGTGCAGTCTAGTGTCATTCCAAGGTAGACAGGATTCCAGCAGCGGGCAAGGGATACCCCATCCCAATCCCAGATGATACTGAGTTGTCTATTGACCTCACAATTCCGACGATGGAAGAGACTCACTTGTGTTTTGGCTGGATTGGTGCACAATTTGCTCTTGATGTAACAGATGGAGAGCCCAGACTGTGCCAATGCAAATGTAGCTTTGATCTGTGCAAGATCTTTGGCTTGAGCAGCGACGCATAGGTCATCTGCATAGATAAAACTTCTTGAGCAGTTGACCATTCATCTCAGTGTTGAAGAGGATTGGCAAGGGTATGCTCCCTTGTGCTAGCCTGTTTTTATGTTGCTGTTGTTGGCTCCGCTTCCCCCAGAGTTCGATGCAAAAACGTTGATTTCCTAGCAGAGATTGTATCCATTGTACGAGACGGTGATCTTTCCGCACGTTGTATATTTCGTGAGGAGCCTTTGGTGAGTCACTGTTGTTGTATGCTGCGGCTAAGCTGACAAACCTAGCACCTGTTACCATAATTGTACTAAGAACCAGGAAGGCAAACCTCTATGAGGCAGATAACAGGCTGTTTAACACCTGTACTGACAGTAGTTCAAGTGACTCCGCCAGTTTTCAATAACTTGTTACCAACGGCAGCTAGTATGCTAGGTGCTTGCCAAACCTAAAAGAAAGTGTGATCTCCGCTCCAAAAGGCTCAGGCCCAGAACCTCAGAGGTATTTAGGCACCTAAGTCCAATAGATTGAAATGGGAGCAGGTGCCTAAATACCTTTGAGGTTCTCTGTCTCAAAGTCCAAGGATGGACAGACAAATAGACAACACCTAAGGAACCAAATCAGGAAGTCATCCCCAAGTTACATCGAACAACACTGTCAGTCAGCAAGTTTCTGATGGGCCTCGTAACAGAGGTGAGTCAGCAGGAGGGATCTGAATGTGGATAGGGTAGGAGCCTTGCAAATGAGTTCTGGCAGAGATCCTCCCAGTCAAAAGGGGCAGCATAGAAGTAAGTCTGGAGACCACGGTGTCATGATCAGAGAGCACCTTCTTCATCTGTGTGCATGGAATGGGCTCACCTCCCTGGATGACTTAATCATAGGGTGGAAATGCTTCTGGGCCTGAAGGTCGTTGACCTGACAGATGCTGGTGAGATGGTGGTTTACTGGGGGCTGCTGGTGTTGAATTCTGGGATCCTTGACTGCAGCCTATGCTGCATGGTCTGAGTGATGTGGATAAATCTATTTTAGTCTCAATGCTGCACACTTCCTGAGAATGAATTTATAAAAAGCGTGTACATGGCTATGAACTACAATCATTGAAAACCTTAGGTTGTGTTAAATATTTTAAATAATGCATTCTGGGTTATTTTAGAATTCAGTTAACATAAAACAGATATTATGTAAGTAATTCTTCCTCCAAATCAAACGAGACAAAGCATTATATTTGAAACAGAATTACGACTTGCCTATATCAGGTTAAGATCAATCTGTTGGTATTAATTTCTTAATTTTAAGAAGAGTTATAGAAGAAGAGTCATGTGGTTTTGGACTGAACTCAGGAGATCTCCATTCTGTTTTTTGTCCTGCCGCAGACTTCATGTGTGACCTGGGTCAAGTCACTCACCCTCTGTGCTTCAGCTCCCCATCTGTATAATGGGGATAACACTTCATTTTCCCCACCCTTTTCCTTGTCTATTTAGATTTTAAGCTTTCGGGGCAAAAACTACCTTCCACTACATGTTTGTACAGTGCCTAGCACAACTGGGCTTCCTGGATATTGGTTGGGACCAAAAGGCAATCCTGTATTACAATTTATTATTAAGAATATCAAGAGCCTCTGTGAGGTAGGTATTAGACCTAGGTGTACACTGAAAAAAAGAAAGAAAAATGTGCTAATATTAGATTTTTAAGGCCAAAAGGGACCATTATATCATCTAGTCTGACCTCCTGTATGACCCAGGCCAGAGAATTCCATCCAGTTACCCTTGTACTGATTCCAATAACTTGCTTGACTAAAGCACATCTTCCAGTTTTGATCTGAAGACATTAAGCGACGGAGAATCCACCGCTTCCCTTGTTGGTTTGTTCCTGTGGTCAATCACCCTTCACTTAAAAATGTGTGCCTTATTTCTAATTTGAATTTGTCTTGCCTTAACTACCAGCCATTGGTTCTTGTTCTGCTTTTCCCATCCTCCACCGCCCGCAAAAGTAGATTAGGCCTCCCCCCACACACACACCCCAAAAGTATTTCTGTACTGTAATCAAGTCACCCCATAATCTCTTTTTTGAGCTGTAAAATTAAGTTTACGTCACCCCAAACCATGGCTCTTTACTATTCACTTCCCATCTACATTCGTGTGAATAGTTATTTGTGGCATAAGCCTTCACAAAAAGCATTTGTTAAAAAAATAATTATGTGTTAGTTATCAGAGGGGGAGCCATGTTAGTCTGGAGCTGTAAAAAGCAACAAAGAGTCCTGTGGCACCTTTAAGACTAACAGACGTATTGGAGCATAAGCTTTCGTGGGTGGATACTCACTTCGTCAGATGCATGTAGTCGAAATTTCCAGAGGCAGGTATAAATATGCAGGCAAGAATCAGTCTAGAGATAACGAGGTTAATTCAATTAGGGAGGATGAGGCCCTCTTCTAGCAGTTGAGGTGTGCACACCAAGGGAGGAGAAACTGCTTTTGTAGTTGGCTAGCCATTCACAGTCTTTGTTTAATCCTAATCTGATGGTGTCAAATTTGCAAATGAACTGAAGCTCAGCAGTTTCTCTTTAGAGTCTGGTCCTGAAGTTTTTTTTTGCTGCAGGATGGCTACCTTTAAATCTGCTATTGTGTGTCCAGGGAGACTGAAGTGTTCTCCTACAGGTTTTTGTATATTGCCATTCCTAATATCTGTTAGTTGTCACAGTTCAGGTGCAGTTGCCCTGTATTTCCCCTTGTGGTCCACCAAAGACACCCACTCTAGGCTCCCTGGGTCCTCAGCCGCCACTTCTCTTGGGCAGAGACTCTTGTCTCTCTCCTTCCTGACTGGGATTTTCCCAGGCTGCATAGTTCCCTGCCTACACTGTGATATCCCCAGCAAGCCAGACTGCCTAACCAGACCAGCAGCTGTGCTTTGCTTTCTCACCGAAGGCTATGAACAGCTGTCATTGTCTGCAGTTACAAGTCACTACACAGTCCTGTATAAGCAAGCAGAATTATTCTTATGGTCAAAGAATTACAGAGAAAACATTAAAACAATAAAAGAACCTTAACATGCACGCTAACAAGCTTCCCAGAGATCACCCAGAACGCCAACAAGGGCTCTGGTAGCTATCAGTCCTTCAAACCCCAGCCAGGAGTTTTTCTGTGGTTACAAGTTCATAATAGCCTGAGCTCAGAACTAGCTATGGGACAGTCTTTCCTTTATACCGCTTGGGCTTTTGATATTGAGACTCTGGAAACAGGTAATCAGCAGACAAGGTTCCCTTCCTCAGGGCGTAGCTTCAAACGGCTTTGTTTTTGCATAACTGGGCATGATGAATTTGCATTCACATCTCTCTAGAGCTTCTCCTGGCAAACTGCTTCACATTGTTTGTCCCAAAAGTCCACTTTTGTCTGGCACATTGTTCACTACAGTCCTTTGAAGTTCCTAATACCTCATCTCACATCTCCCACCTAGAGAGAGGTTACATACAACCCCTTCCAAATACTCAAAGCATTAATTTAATGCAACGGACTCCAAACATGCTTAAACTTAATTCAATAAGGTCTCCCAAGGGTACTGCAGGAAATTGCCATATCTGTCACATCAGTATTCTGAGAAACCAAATTTCAGATTCATACATTTGCTTCTCAAACTCCACCCCTCAAGGTATTGTGACAAAACCATATGTCCTACCTACTCAAAATGCAACTAACTAATGTAAGTGCTTATGGTCCATCCGAAGAGTATAAACAATTGTGGGCTAATGTGTTGAACAAATTCAAGGTAATCACCATCTACTGATGGATAGTCTAATGCATCACTTAACGTTCAGCATACAAACAGGTTGTGAATTATGATCTCCTCTCTGGAAAAAAATATCCCCAATTTATAGATGAGAAACTGAGGCACAGAGATTTTCAGTGATTTGCCCAAGGTCTCACTGTGAGTTCCAGATATAGCCCAGAATAGAACTCAAGAGTCCTGATCCCCAGGACCATATTCTACATTCTTGATCTCTATTATAAAATGCTCATTATATTTAGAAACAAAACATGCTTCTGACATAACACCATTATGCTACAAGTGGTGGCTTATTTCACTACCCTTTCTGCCACAACCCTCACTATCTATCTATGTATATGGTATAAGAACGGCTGTACTGGGTCAGACCAAAGGTCCATCGAGCCCAGTATCCTGTCTACCGACAGTGGCCAATGTGAGGTGCCNTCCATCACTTCAGCATCTGAACACCTTCCACATCATTCAAGTAGATTCCAAACTCTTCTTCACTTCCACATCTGTCAGAGAGACAAGGTGGGTGAGGTAATATCTTTCATTGCACCAACTTCTGTTAGTGAGAGAGACAAATGCAAGTCTCTCTCCCCAACAGAAGTTGGTCCAATCAAAGGTATTACCTCATCCACCTTGTCTCTCTAGTATCCTGGGCTACAATTACACTTAGACTGACCAGACAGCAAGTGTGAAAAATTGGGACAGGGGGTGGGGGTGGGGTGGGGTGGGGGGGGTAATCGCAGCGATATAAGCAAAAGCCCCAAATACCGGGACTGTTCCTATAAAATCGGGACATCTGGTCACCCTAATTACACTACATACATCTGTCAGCGTCAGCACAGGGTTTAAGTTATTAAGTAAGGAACATGTGCCAACCAGAGTATGGTGCACATTTATATTGTGCAGGTATTGCTTAGGTATCATAGGTAATACCCATGAGAGACTGTTAGATCAAATGAGGTTAGACTGAATTTTGGGCATACTTGTATTTGATTTGAGTCTTTTCCTTGCGCAAGAGACATTTTAGCCAGGATATTTTAGTGAGGACATTTTTGGATGCTTGGGCTGCCAGTTAATGGTACTAGCTAAGGAAGAACAGATAACTAGCTTGATTATCTATTTGGGAACTTCCGTAATCATCATTGTTCTTATAATAGAATCATAGAATATCAGGGTTGGAAGGGACCCCCAGCTCAAAGCAGGACCAATTCCCAACTAAATCATCACAGCCAGGGCTTTGTCAAGCCTGACCTTAAAAACCTCCAAGGAAGGAGATTCCACCACCTCCCTAGGTAACCCATTCCAGTGCTTCACCACCCTCCTAGTGAAAAAGTTTTTCCTAATATCCAATCTAAACCTCCCCCACTGCAACTTGAGACCATTACTCCTTGTTCTGTCATCTGGTACCACTGAGAACAGTCTAGATCCATCCTCTTTGGAACCCCCTTTCAGGTAGTTGAAAGCAGCTATCAAATCCCCCCTCATTCTTCTCTTCTGCAGACTAAACAATCCCAGTTCCCTCAGCCTCTCCTCATAACTCATGTGCTCCAGCCCCCTAATCATTTTTGTTGCCCTCCGCTGGACTCTTTCCAATTTTTCCACATCCTTCTTGTAGTGTGGGGCCCAAAACTGGACACAGTACTCCAGGTGAGGCCTCACCAATGTCGAATAGAGGGGAACGATCACGTCCCTCGATCTGCTGGCAATGCCCCTACTTATACAGCCCAAAATGCCGTTAGCCTTCTTGGCAACAAGGGCACACTGTTGACTCATATCCAGCTTCTCGTCCACCGTAACCCCTAGGTCCTTTTCTGCAGAACTGCTGCCTAGCCACTCGGTCCCTAGTCTGTAACAGTGCATGGGATTCTTCCGTCCTAAGTGCAGGACTCTGCACTTGTCCTTGTTGAACCTCATCAGGTTTCTTTTGGCCCAATCCTCTAATTTGTCTAGGTCCCTCTGTATCCTATCCCTACCCTCCAGCGTATCTACCACTCCTCCCAGTTTAGTGTCATCTGCAAATTTGCTGAGAGTGCAGTCCACGCCATCCTCCAGATCATTAATGAAGATATTGAACAAAACCGGCCCCAGGACCGACCNTAGGGGCTTGAGCCAGTCCTCAACTAATTTTAATGACTGCTCTTACCTAGTGCTCTTCATCGTTATATCTGAAAGTTTGAAAGAAAAGGTGTGATGGGGTGCACCCACCCCACATTAGATTGGGAAAGATTAACTCTCCATTGTGGGCTGAGGAAGCCACGCCCACCAAGCCCGACTGGGCCTGCTCCGAGTGTAGCAGTACTATAAAAAAGAGCAGCTCAGCTCAGTCTGGGCGGACAGCTGAAGAAGAAGGACACTTGCGGCAGGATCCAGCCCAGGAAGCGCCAGAGGCTCCAAGAGTGGGAGCCAGGAACGTTGAGACCCAAGTGGAGACCCAGACACCAGCGGACGTCCGGGAGAACCTGGGATCAGTGAGAGCCATCCACACTGATGAGTCCGGAGACCCTGGAGGCCCCCGAATCATGACTACAAGGGACACGGAAGGAAGTAGCCTGGGGGGATGCCAGCTGCAGGGCTGAGAACAGTCAGCATATTGCGGTTGAATCCCTGCTGACCCAGTGGTGGGGACCCTCGCCACTGACAGGGCCCTGGGCTGGGACCCGGTGGAGCAGGGAGGGCCCAGGTCCCCCTACCCTGCTGCCATCCACTCCTAGGTGGTGACCTGTTGTTCTTGACTTTGGCCTTACCACCCTGCAGATAAGAGCAACCCAATTGACTCTGGCTACTAGGCCTTACCGCCCTGAGGAGAAGGGCAACCCAATTGACTCTGGCCACTAGGCCTTACTGCCTAGCGGATAAGGGCAACCCATGGACTCCGCATTAGGCCTTACTGCCCTGCGGATAAGGGTGATCCTATTGACTCTGTCCATTAGGCCTCATAGCTATGGGACCTAGAACAGTGCAGAGAACCAATTTGAGGGCTAGAAACACCCCCTTGCATACAAGGAGGACAGGGTGTACCCACCCGGACTAGATGGGGTGCCCCGACACCGTCACAATGGGGAAACTAAGGAAAAGAGTGCCCTGCACAAAAGACCCCAAAATAAAACATCTGGTCTGACCTCAGAGGAGATTGGGACTAGGAATTCCTAATTTGATACAGACATACTCCACTCTGTCACAGTCACCACCTGGGTGCCTGACTTGAAACCTTGGGATCTGATCTGCAAAACGCTGACACTCACAGCTGCAACGGAAGTCAGCAGGCACTGTGCTTTGAAGCTCTAACCTGCTCTAACAATGCATGAATAAAAGTATTAAAGAGGCTGTTTGTTTCAAATATGGGCAGAGACTTATTAACAAAAAATAGATATTTGCGACTCCCACATGAGTAACTGAAGAGAGGACTGACCCAAACCCAATGGCCTGCACCCCACTCCCCATCTTTCCTAGGGAGGGAAGCCAATAGGGTTTAGCAGATGGTCCATGTCCCCAAAACGGAGAACGTACTGAAAACGAACCCTAGAAATGGCAAAGAACTGCAGCTAAGAGTATTAGAAAAGCTTAAATGTAAACAAAAGAGAGAGAGAGAGAGAGGGAGAGAGAGGCGTTTTCAAAAGACTTGCAAAGAGACCTATGTAGGGAAAAGTGTGTGTATGGTGGGGGTGGGTGGGATGTTGTACATCTAAATATTAACTAAAATGACCCAAGGTATTTACACACATTCTCCTTGTCCCGGAGCATCTCCTTGTAGCAGCTGTGATATTTGCAAGGATCCTGCCTCAGTTTCCCACTGTAATCTTCAGCCTACTCCAGCCATGCAGTCACCTCTGCCAAGCCATTTAAAGCGTTCAACTGCTCCCAGGGTAACAAGGGCACTTAGCGCACATCCAATGAACACACTGAACAAACAACTCCTCAATCCAGCTAAGGATCAGCCTCCAGACCCCTTCCTCACAGGCAGGCTCCCAGCTACAGCAGCCTGTCTTCTCGCTTAGCTACTGGCTCTCCCCTAATCAACCATCCCGATCAAGCCTCCCCTCCCTGCAAAGGGCTTCAGCAGGCTGCAGTTCTCCTACAGTCCCTGACCCATCTCCTACAGCCTCCTTATCCACCCAGGAGAAGCCCACTTGCTCTCCTTCACCCACAGCCTTCAGCTGCTGGGCTTTCTCCTCTTAAATCCAGCACCCAGTGCAAGTGTTGCAGGGTGGGGCTACTGATCCCAGTGCTGCCCTTTAACTCCTTCCTGGCTGGAGCGAGATTTGTCTACCTACCCCGTCACAGTTACCTAAACAGAAGCTGAGCTCTTGAATGTCTGCCCCTTAACATGTGTGTGTTACCCCAGGGACTGTTAAAATCCCAAGGTTTACTGCATCACCTGATGTGCGGTATTTACAGCATTCCCTATGCTTAGCGCATGAAGACTGCTGCAAATACTCTGGTAAATGTAATTACGAGGAGTGGTAAATGTCAAGCTTTTAATAGGACTTGTCACATGTCTCCTCTTAACCTGGAAATGAGTTCAAATGCCTCTTTGATTAACAAAAAGCAAACAAAGGACCATGAGTAACATTGTATATAGCTCCTCTCAGCTGAGGAGTCCCTCAATGTATTTTTCAAATGTTAATTGCATAGTATAATGACATCTCTTTTACAGTTGGGTTAAGTCTGACAGACAGTTTAAGGGGTTGGTCCCATGAAGGGCAGATCATGATCAATTGCCTTTGAAATCAGTGGAAATTGGTGGCACTCAGCACATCATAGGGAGTAGCCCAGTGAGACTTTAGTGACAGGGATAGCAGTGAAATCCAGAGTTCCATGTTCCCACCACTAGCCACTCTTCCTTCCTAGGAAAGAGCGGATTTGTCCCTGTAGCGGGGTGGTCACCCTGCTCCTGCCTGGAAGGGCTTAAAGCAGCCCGGGAGAGGGCTGTGGCAGAGAAAAGCTGGGCTGATGGGGAAAGCAGCCACAGCTGTAGCCAGTGGAATTAGGGCCCAGCTGGCCCTTATAAGAGGGCTGGGGCCAGAAGCCAGAGACAGACTCTCTCTAGCTTTGAGAGGGAGGGACCTGGCTGCAGGGAGCTGAGAGATGGTGCCTAGAGTGAGGCAGGGCTGGGGAAAGGCCAGAGGAGCAGGGGAGCTCCAGGCTGGCAACTCCCCAGGCTGCAGGGCCTGGTCCTAGGCCCACAGAGTTACTGGGTGGTAGAGGAAGGCAGCTGGTCCAAACCCCCCTGGCCTATGATGAGTGGCTTTTACACTGCAGTCTGCCCCAGTGAGCGGGGGCTAGAGGGTGACTGGCAGTAGCCCACGACTGAGGCAAGGTGGGGATAGAGGGTTGGGGGTTCCCCTGGGTGGGGAGACCCTGAGACTGCGGAGGTATTGCCAAGGGGCAGCACCCCAAAGACAAGGGGCACCAGGTCCTGGGAGGGACATGGGAGCCAGCAGCAGCGGGACATCAGCCTACAGAGGGCGCTCCGGAGGCTGGAAACGCTAATTCCTTGAGATGACCAGCAGGAGGTGCTGCGGTGGTGAGTCCCTGCACCGCGACAGTCCCATTGTAGCTTTTCAGCAGAACGCAGTGTTTATTTTCTCGCAGAATAGTGCACAAAACCCAGACAATGATTCTATCCTACCAAACCTCAGGAGCTAAATTTGCCCATAGTCTATCAGAATGAGAAGAGGGCAAACCTCAATGGAGCTCAGCCGCTCATGTCACAAGCATTCATGAGTTAGCAAAATGCCCAATTGTCAGGAGCATAAGAGATGGTTAAAATAAATTAGCTTGTTCATCTGAGTCCAAAGCCACGACTGAGATGAGAGAGAATATCATGAAGCAGTGCCGGGAAATGCCATTCATTGGCTTTGATAGCTTCAGATAAGAGGTGGATTAAATTACCCATAAGAACACGTAAGATCTATCACTATACAGCAGAAAGCTGTATTTCTTTATTATCCTGCATTGTAATGTCTTCAAACCACCAGGCTCTTGGAAACTGTTATATGTTTTGGGCCAGATCCTCAGCTCCTATAAGTTGCAGTGGCCGCACTGCAGTCAATGGAGCTAGGCCAGTTTACACCTGCTGCGGATTCTGGCTCTATGTATTTCAACTCAGTTTAGGGGCAACTACAAAAATTGAAATATCGTTAGTTCAGGCATTTATCCTTGAGCATCTGAGTTCTAGCCCTGATATCATCCTAGGGCTGGCCTGCAGAAACCTTTACAAGAGCACATTTCGCTGTGTACACTCTGTGTGAGGAACAGGAGGATACACACTCTGCTTTTTCGCCCCAGCTCCAGGAAAGCTATTCGAAAGAGGCAGCCACGGATTCTCTTGACACAGAGGAGCCCCTGAGTACGGCAAAGCCAGCGTACCCTGGCACTATGGTGTAGGGAGCATGCCCGGGGATAGGACGCAGTGCAATGTACTCTGCCAAATACCAGTGCAACTGCTGCTTGGAGCTGGGGTAGCTTAGATCAGCCCCGAGGTTGCTTTAAAGTCTCATTGAGGATCAGTCTGGCCCCCAGCCTGCCCAGGAATGAAGGAGGGTAAAGGTTTACTTAGGATTGAACCTATGATTCTCAGAAGTGATGACTGGGCCTCCACAGGGTGTGCATCTGTCAGAGGCTGTCCCTAGACAAGCGGGCAAGGTAGCTGGCACAGACTTAGGGAGGTGTGTGTACCCCCTATTGGCAAAACTGTGCTTGGCCAGTCTAGGTTCGCTTAGACAATACACATACAGTGAGTATGGAACCAACCTTCAGCTAAGGCTGGGGAAGGTTCAAAGTCCCCCCACCACACTGGTTGCTGGGCTAGCCACTCCTAGGGAGGCAGAGAATTCCCTTGGATGCACACCCCCACCCAACTGCAACATCTGTATTTCAGGGCTAGAGGAAGACAGACAGAGTCTATGGCAGGGACACAGTGCTTGGGGCCGAAAGAAGCAGGCAAACAGCCCTGGGGAGGTTGCTCCAGGCAGGCAGGATTTGGGGGAAGGGCCTGAGGACGTGCCAATAGTGCTGAACCTCTGTGCCAAGGCAGATGAGGAAGACAAGACACCCCTCTGCTCACCAGGGCAGGGGGGAGTGATTCCAGCTTGTGCTGTGGCTCCTTTGCAGCACTCTTGCACTCGCTCCTGTGGTAATAAGGACACTAGTGACCCCACTTGGCACAGGCAAGTGATTGGAGGCTGCCATTTGTTGCTGGCCCAGTTCAGAGGGTACTTCCTTCATCTCTATCTGCTCAGCTCCCTGGGTGATGTAACCACAGGGAGGAAATACCTCTGAGCCTGGCAGACAGTGAGCTGTCAGATCCTGGGGAGATGGAGGATTACTGACTGGTGGAGACTTGGCAACTCCCCTACTCTGCCTAATGTCAACCACGTGGAGGGTGTGAAGAACACATTATTGGCCCCCATCCGATTGTATGCCCCTCTTTTGCAGGCAGCTGTGATTCTACAGGGGTCGCCGCTGTTGGATCTGGGATCCATGCTTGGCCTGTCCTACTTCCGCCAAAGGAGAGTTTCCATGAGGCCTTTTAGCTTCTTCAGGCCAGCCACCGGGGAGCAACGGTGGGGAAACGAGGGGCTTCATTAATGTCTGTCTTCTTCAAATTCACCCAGCTCAAGCCAGCCCCCATATCTTCATGCCCATACATGGAATCCTTTATATTTCTGAGCATGATCTCTCTGTACCTATAAGCTCATCAGTTGGGACAGATTGCCAGTTTCATGTTCCGTTCTGGGCATTCTGCTGTCAGCACAGACAAGTGCTGCACATGGGTGGACTCTAACATGTCTACATTCATACCCATCAATGAGGATGCCCAGTTGCTCAGTCAGAGTTGTGGGGTGGGGCCCCACCCCAGGACATTGTCACAAGGTTATGATTGGCAGCCTTCCCATCACTGACAGGGGACATCTGTTACTCTCTATAACGGGCTCCTTGTGCTGATGCCACATGCCTTCTTATATCTGACCATGTAGCACACACCCACTCCTCTACACCTCCTCCTCCTTGAGGTCATGGTGAAACTCCGCACACACACATAGTCCAATTCTTATTAATCATTCCTGGTCCTTTGCTAAGCTTCCTGGCTTTCATTCCTAGATTAAGTGACTGATTTCCAGCCACGTCTCCATGTGTTTCTGATGGGCTTTATTTTGTTTTCTAATGGGTTAAGTACTGGTTAGAACCAGCTGGGAAAAAGGGGACCACAAGGTTGAGACTTAGCTCCTTAATTCCACCCAACTGGAGAGAGACCGAGATTCTGCAATGGTGCCAGATTCCCTCTGAAGGCAGTGGAGTGGAACACTTTGAGGATGACCGAGTCAGTACCGAACGGATGAGCCACAGATTGAGGGGACAGCAACGCAGAACACTGCTCTGACACTGCGCACTAACGTGTATCATGTTGGGGAGTTTCGGGGATGTGGTATGAGAAGCGATCGTGTCCTGTTGTGACTGTTCATCGCAATATGAGGCCTGTTTGTGTAACCCACACACCTCCTGGGTGTGGTGTTCTGTCCCATCTAGTGGCACCAAGACCACTTAGAGAGAGATAAAATGAGTCAGCTTAACAGCCTTCGCTAACAGGCAGTTGGCTTTTAGCTCCTGCTGTAGAGGCTCATGCAGTAAGTTCCCGAGGCCCCAGGTTCAATCCTGACGACTGGGGTCTGTTGATGTTACATTTGCACAGCCCTGGACAACCCCCATCTGGTTCATGGAGCAAAGGATTAAAATTCACAATAAGCCTTGCAATGTCTTAGCAAAAGAAACAAGAAGACATGCATGGACCGTACACCCTGCAACCAGGGCCGGCGCAACTCAGGCGGTCGCCTAGGGCACGAACATTTGAGGGGTGCCGGTGCCCCAGCCGTCCATGCAAATTTGGGGGCGGGACCTTCCGCCGCCTAGGGCGCCGGAAATGCTGGCGCCGCTACTGCCTGCACCACACTTTCGAGGCAAACATATTTTGAGTGTCAGACCACTGGGTTGGCAGAGGCTGCCAATGAAAAGGTGCATTTTAAATCCCTTAAAGCAGTGAGTGAAGGAGTGCCCCTGAAGTTCTGTTTTTCAGCTTCCCTGTTGGTGCTCAAGGAAGATGGCCAAAGGCAAAGTTCCCCCTCTTGTCTGATGTTGCACTTCAAGACAAGGCAAATTCATGCAACTGTTTAACTGCAGAGCCCTTTTGTAGTCAACCAACACAGTACAAGCAGTTCTCAATGACAGCCTGAGTGACAACTGATTGATTCTCTTCAATAAAACATATAGCTGAAGCTGTTGCTACCTAGATAAGAACCTACCTTCCATACATCCACCTCTGCTTGCTTTCCTCTTTTACTCTTCCCCAGTCTACTTTCCTATTTCCAATTACAGCCTTCTTTTCCCAGGAGCCCCGTCCTTACACTGTCACAACCACAGATCACTGCACTTAGCAATGGTTGAATGGATCACCTCAAAACCCAAAAGAGAAACCTCCTTCAGGTTTGTTAAAAGGGCCACCAAGAAAAAAATCAACCCATTATTTTGATGGACACAACTCAGTCACTACCCACCTGCCCTGAACTCATCCACTCCTCACACCCATGCCAGATTTTACATTTGGTTGGACAGTAACAGGTGTGAACCCATGAGCTTCCCCATTGCTCTGTTCCCGAATCTTGTCCCAGGAGCAGTTTAATATTGTGGGGTGGGAGGGGAAGTAAAATAATGCTGATAGGGCCAGTACAGAGTTGATGGTGAAAAGAGCACATGTCCCTCCAGCCTCAATCCCTCCCACACCTAACCCCTCCTCTCATCCCAGAAGGGCTTCGGCAAGATCAAGGGAAATTCTATCCACCTGCAGAATCAGTCAGATCCTCAGTGGTGTAAATCAGCAAAGCTCAGTTCCACCAGCTGTGGATCTGGCCCTCACAGGTTTAGGACTTAAACGCTTTGGGGCAGGGATTCTCTCTCCCTTTGGGGCCCTGACATCAGTCGAGGCTTTTAGATGCTACAGTCTAGTGGAAACAGGCATGGTACAAAAAACCTAGACAGCCATGTATTCTGTGATCCTCTCACTCACAAGCTTACAGCCAGCTCAGCACTTGGATGAGGGAATTTGAAGGCAGCATTTCTCAACCTTTTTGATACCAGGGACCAGCTTGGTGCCTTCCTAAACTGTGTCAGGGAGATCTCGGGGACTGGCGCCAGACCACAGCCTGGTCGTTGAGAAACACTGTTCTAAGGAACCGGAGGTGCTGTAAAATATGCTATTAGTCATTCAATAGGTGGCACTCTTTACACCTGTGTCACTACTGACTCAGGGTATGGGGAAGTCCTGTGCTGACAACGGCGTTGTATAGTGGATGGGACATAAGACCAAGATCCTGATGACTTTTGGCCATGAAAAATCTATGGCCATTTTCATAATAGTAGTGGAGTTAAATGACAGCAAGTGCAAACTTTCCAGTGCCAAAAACTCTGACAAATGTTATGCATAGAAATGATTCTGTTGATATGTCTTATTTTCTTTCTTTCTCTACTCAGACCTTTCCCATGAGAACAGTCTCACTGTGGCATAGCAGTTTCCACTGGAAGGGATTGTAAACCGGTTTATAGCCTCATTAAATTTTATATACATTTACTATTAAGTTTTCCATGTGAATTTGGAGCTGGTGAAAGGTGCTGAAATGAGCCTGAAATCTTAAGTTTATCCACAGAACAGGTACATGTACAGTAAGAGACAGTCCCTATCCCAAAGCGTTTACGATCTAGATGGACATGACAGACGAAGAATTGGAGGAAGGGAGTATTGTTATCTAGCACAGGTTCAAAATTCTGTCAAATCTGTTTTTCAGTAGGAATTGGTTTGAAAATTAAACTATCTTTCTTTGTGAAAAAAGTGTTTGCTTTGGACCGAAAGGCCAAAATATTTTGATTTTGAAATGCTGCCTCTGTACCTCATGGGAATTGTAGTTTGGCTGTTTTATGTCCGCATTCTCCTTGATAGGCCAGTCTCTCATCTCCCATGATGCACCACAGCCAGGAACTCCCATGATGTGCTACCCCCACTCCCCAAGAGGGGAAACTGGTGCATCATGGAAATGTGGTCTAACCAAGAACAGCCTGTGCAAGAGAATGAGAGGATGAGGCACTAAAACTACAACTCCCATGTGATACTAAATTGAAATGTTTGGGGGGTTTTGCTACCCCTCCCCCCAACAACAACAAAACAAAAAACCCAACAAAGTTTTCATGTACAATTTAGAAAACCATCAATTTCTTCATTTTTCTCTAAATTTGCAATGACAAAATATTCCATTTTCTAGTGAGCTCTATTCTTATCCTCATTCGACAGATGGGGAACTGAGACACAGAGAGATTAAATCCCTTGCCTGGGTTCACACTGGAAGTCTGTGGCAGAGCCAGAAATTGAATTTACTCACAAGAGCCACAGCCAGACTTTCCCACGGAGTTGTTCAGCTCCAGGAATTTGGTTTGGCACATTATATAGAAAGCTGGACCAGATGCAACATGTGTATTCCTCTATGGTTCGGGGGGGAGGAGGGGTTTGATCATAAACTTTATCACTAATAAAAACATTTGTAGGAAAATTAGTTTCGCAGTTGATTCATCATGACGACTGCTTTTTTACCCTGTGGGCTTTGTGCTGGACTGAAAAACAGAGACCAAATTCTGCTCTCACTTACACTCCTGTTGGCTGTCGTAAATGATTTCCTCCAGATTTCAGACCAGCATGAGTCAGAGCAGGTTTTGGCCCAATTAGTGCAGTTCCCTTTTTTTTTAAAAGGGGCACATTTTGTTGTCCTTTAATTAAAATACGATGCCACTGCTGACTATGAGTTTGGTAGAAAGATTCATCACAGAAATGCAGAGGAATGACTGCCTAGAAAGCTGATAATCTGACACTTATAGGTATAGCAAAAAAAAAAAAAAAACGCAGGAAGATTTACAATTAATATCACAAAAAAAATCAAGATTTCAGGAGAAAGCCAACAGGCCAAACCACTGGGGCTACATCTTCATCGTGAAAGCAGGTGTGAGGGAGGCTAGCATAAGGGACTAAGTCCTGGGAGGTGCTGGACATCCTCCCAGTGAAGTCAATGTGAACTGTGGGTGCTTCATCATCTCAGCAGGATCAGTCCTTAAATCTTTCCTAGTGGGGCCATCCCTCCCCTGGGGATGATCATCCACAATGACTGAGAAATTCTGGCCTGGTGGGGTGGGAATTTTGTCACCGCCACTCATTACCCGACCATTCTGCTGAGCTTCTTGCAGAAAACGGAGAGTGACAAGGTATCATTTTCACTCCAGAACATTTGCAGGAAATGGGAACTAACATTACCCCCTGGGATGACAAATTATACAGAAGCAAGCCACAGCACCACTGTGGTTAGATTAAATCCCTGTCAAGAGCAAGGCTGGGGTACTTGCTCAGTTACATTAGTTACCATGATGGATTCGTTCGTACTGTATGTTTAACGGAGGGCTGGGATGTTTTATATCCAGCTGCATCTGCCTGCTGTGTTGTTTTTAACTCCTGTGTTTGGAAATACCCATCCCCGGGTCGTTTTCAATGTCCTGGCATTTTCTCATCTGTAGCAACAACCAGAAAAGGTGAAGACTGCCTCTGAATGAGTCCCGGCCCTTTAAAATTCCTGTTCTCTTGCAAGAAGGAAGTGTCTTTGTTCAGGAGCACAAGCTACTCAATGGATTCCACCCATGGTGCAGGTAGTGCCCTGCAAAGTAGGAACATTTTTAAAGGGCCGGTACCCAGGGTCCAATGAGAATGACAACTCCTTGAGTCTTTACTCCGTGCTGACCTTTTAAATTTCGATCCCTGCTGCTGGGGTTTTCACACACATTTACTTGGCTAATCAGCCCAGCAGCTGCCTATGGTAAGAAAGCAAAATGTTTACTAACTGTGTGTGGAATTAATGTGGGGCCAGGGAGAGAGGGAGTTGCTCATTTTCCCGTTTGCCCAGAGCAGCACAGACACAGGGCTCCTGCACCCTACAGTCAGCTCAGTACGACAGTCACCTTCGCTAGGCCAACCAAATAGATTTTACCCACAGAACATCCCTACTTTAAGCTTCTCCTTCACGGCACCATCTGTTGTGTATGCTGCCGGATCAGTGCTCCAGTCCCTGCAAAATGCAGCCCAAACAGACACAAATGCAGTGTGCTCGGAAATTTCCTAAGGATGGATTTTCACACAAAACAGCTCTTCATTGTAGGCTTCTGTCTCTCTCTAAGAAGGCTGCATGAATGTTGCTGGTTCCGGAGAGCATCGCTAAGAGACTTTGTGTCTATTGTGGAGTTGGTTATATATGGCTGATTGGGTAAACAAGAAACAAAACCCAACCCTTGCCTTGTGACAAAGAGGAGACATGGACAGAATGCTAATAGACCGAAGCGGCTGTATTAGAAGTCTTACCATGGTAGCACTGCAAAGCCACGGGGGGGCTGGCGGTGCACGTTTAATCCTGTTATAAATTAGCATGCACTCCCAGCACCGTCGGCGAGGGCTACCCTTCTCGTTTCCAGAAAACATCATTTGGAAAGTTTAGCGAGAGCGGTGGCTGAGTCAACGGCTGCAGGAAAGGGACCGGCCAGCTCCGGCATGACAGTGATTCATAGCTATGTATTTAAGGTTCTGAGCAGCGCTATCATAAATCACCAGAGTCGAAATCCCAGAACAGATTAACCTTGAATTAATGGATTGATAAACTTGTTTCTTTTTAACAGTCATAGATGAATAAGACTTTAGGAGATTATCTGATCTTGGCTCCTCATTTTATATTTACCTTTTGGGGTCTAATTTAACTAAAATTAGGGCCTGACCCTGTAGTATTTACTCTCGTGACTCATCCAGTTAAAGTCAACAGGAATTTGAGTAAGGATTAACACACACACCCCATACACTGCAATGAGCCAACATTGCTCAAAAATGGGAGGGAATATGGCTAATAGGTTAGAGCAGAGATTCATGGGATGTATCCTGTCCTGAGTATGACATCAATTTGCTTTGTGGCATCGGGACAGTTATTTGACCCTACCACCTCAATATATCCATGTCTACAAAGGAATAAACACCTGCCTGCCTCAAAGAAAGGCTATGAGGCTTAAATAACATTTGTAAAGTGCTGTGATCCTTGGATGAAAGGTGCTTTATTCAGTGCTTACATAATAAGTAGGGCCCTACCAAATTCACGGTCATGAAAAACGTGTCACGGACTGTGAAATCTGGTCTTCCCCCGTGAAATCTGGTCTTTTGTGTGCTTTTACCCTATACTATATAGCACATGGGAGACCAGCTTTTCTCAAATTGGGGGTCCTGATCCAAAAGCGAGTTGCAGGGGGGGGTCACAAGGTTATTTTAGGGGGGCTCACAGTATTGCCACCCTTACTTCTATGTCGCCTTCAGCACTGAGTGGCTGGAGAGCGGTGGCTGTTGGCCGGGTGCCCAGCTCTGAAGGCAGCGCCCCACCAGCAGTAGTGCAGAAGTAAGGGTGGCAATACCAGACCATGTTACCCTTACTTCTGCGCTGCTGCCTTCAGAGCTGGGCGGCCGGAGAGTGGCGGTTGCTGACTGAGGGCCCAGCTCTGCAGGCAACAGCACAGAAGTAAGGGAGGCAATACCATATCGTGCCATCCTTACTTCTGCGCTGCTGTTGACGGTGGCGCTGCCTTCAGAGCTGGGCTCCCGGCCAACAGCCGCCGCTCTCCAGCTGCCCAGCTCTGAAGGCAGCACCACCGTCAACAGCAGTGCAGAAGTAAAGGTAGCAGTACTGCAACCTCCCTTACAATAACCTTCCGCCCGCCCGCCCGCCCGCCCCACAACTCCTTTTTGGGTCAGGACCCCTACAATTACAATGCCGTGAAATTTCAGATTTAAGTAACTGAAATCATGACATGTATGATTTTAAAAATCCCACGACCGTGAAATTGACCAAAATGGACCATGAATTTGGTAGGGCCCTAATAATAAGGTGGTAGGCCTATGGCTCCAAGCCTGCAAACACACACATGCATAGTTTTTAAGCAAGTGTACAGTCCCATTGTAGTCAATGGTACAACTCACCTGCTTTGGGGTTAGCATATATGCCCATGTTTGCAGGACTGGAACTCCAGGCAGTTGGGAGTCCTAAAAATAATATGTAAGACATACAGCCTATTGCAGTTTTTATTTATTTGTGCCTGTTTTGCCTGTAGATAGACTTTCAGGTATAAAGCCCACAAAGCAGGGAACAATTAATATCCCTAACCGACCAAGGAGCTGATCCTGCAAAGGGAAGTCCATCTGCATGGGTCTCTTTTCTTTTTTTACATTGGGCCCTGTTTCTGTAAAGATATAGTACTAAACATTTATACGGTTACTTTTCTTTTTCTTACACTGCCCTGATCCTGTGAACACTTAGGGCTTGTTGTCACTACCGGCTAAATCGATGCCGCTGCTATCGATGCAGCGGAGTTGATTTAGTGGGTCTGGTGAAGACACGATAAGTCGATGGGAGAGCACTCTCCTGTTGACTTCAGTACTCCACCTCCCTGAGAGGAGGAAGCTATGTCAACAGGAGAGCGTCTCCCATTGACGTAGCGCAGTGTAGACACCTCTGTAAGCAGATCTAAGCTACATCAACTTAAGTTACATAATTTATGTAACTTAACTAGCTTAATTTAGATTGATTTACCTCGCTAGTGCAGACCAGGCCTATCGCACATGCTTCAAGTTGAGCACAAGAGTAATCCTACTGACGTCTATGCAGTATTTACCTGTTGAAAGGTACGCAGGTATGTAAGTATTTGCAGGATCAAGGTCTTAGTTTGGATAATGGAAGCTCAGTGGTCAATTCCTTTTGGTTTATACCATAGTCACTTTCATGTGTGGATTCTCACCTACCATAAGTCTGTTCTGGTCGCATTAAATTCCAATGGCTGGAATTGTCAAAGGACTTTAAATGCCTATTGGCTTTTGTAAATCCTTAAAAAACAGCCCAAAAAACTAATTGTTTGTAATACCCGCTTGCCATAGTTTCTTTAATAAAAGGTTGAACATTCTACTCTTCCTTTGCAATTTTAGATATTTATAGTAAACATGGAAAACAATTTAAAATTAAGGGACTCAGCCATTCTGCCTATTTTTCATAGGACAGTTTTACATTAAGTGAATATTAACTAATTGCAAAATGAGCTCTTGTGGCTTAATAAGTAAATCAGATCTAAATCTAGCTGCTGTGTAATTATCTTAAAATTATACAAACGGCAATACATAATTAAAACTATTCTTCTAGTGCAAAAGTCAGGCATGTAAAACCACATCTAACCTTAGAACGAAATAATTATTTGCCGTAAGTATGTTGTATAATTCATAAACAATCCTGCATATCAGAGGTGAGAAAATAATGCCAAATAGTTGCCATGAATGATTGTTAGACTTTAAATATGAATTTGCTCTGATCATGTTTACTGTTCATTAGGGCAACTCTAGGCCCTGATTTTGCAAAGCACTTAGACTCCAATCCAGGAAAGCATGTTAGCACATGCTTAACTTTAAGTATATGCTTAAGTCCCATTGACTTTGGTGGTACTTGAATGACTGAATAGGGGCCTTAAATAAGTGACACTGACTTCAGTTAGGCATGTGCTTAAATGCTTGGTTAAATCAAAGCCCTACTGACCAGGTTCGTGATGCAAATGTTTAGGGGAAGCTAATTTTAAAATTTGCTTTCTTCAAATATTTGAGTACATGAACTTGAAATTACAATTCCACAAAAGTGGACTCTTTTGCAGGGACGTTCGCTTTCCCCCATACTATTATTTCCTTGGTTTTTGTATTTTGCAAGTTTCTTTTATGGAGACAGATTGCTATCTCCAGAGACTAGCTAGCGTCTCCACTATTCACACGCCATTTGTCATGTCAGAATACAATGAGCAGAGAAAGCTCACAGAAAAAACCAAATGGGAGCTAAGTCTCTGTACAAGTAGAGCTTTATGCTTCCATCGGAAATAAATAAACTCTCCTTGAAAGGACATGCTGCATTATTAAAGGAGTGGGCAGACGAGATGGGCCAGTGGTCTGAAATCTGGGATACAGCAATGACAATCCCTGATGCTTCAGAGGAAGGCAATTCCTTCCATTAGCTTATGACTTGAAACATTAGAGTTAAATACGTTTATTTAGCATACATAGCCACAAATGTTCTTAGTGGTCACCAAAGTAAATACATTTCCAACTACAGTATATTGGTCTTGATATAAGATGTTTAGATATTGTATTTGTCTCAAAGATATACATATACTACAATTAGAAACTGGTACTGGAGTCATTACATTGATAAACTATCTTGTAAATTCACTTGGGGATGAATTCAAGCAAGTTTGATGCATTAAAATTCCCTGAAAAAAAAAATACATTGGATTCTGCACCCAGGTCTAGCACGCATCAGGTTGTTCAGCTCCTTTTGTGCCTACCATGACCTCAGCCAGCTTCCTCAAAGCATGAGATGATGCCAGGAGACAACCCCAAATGTTCTATGGTCCATCCCTTGAGGCTGGATCAGGCCCCTAAACTATAAGTAAATAGATCCATCATAGGAGCATCCTGTTCCTCCTCTTCATCTACCCCAACAGAAGTCTTAGGTTAGCCAATGTAGCACATTGAAACAGTAACTGCAATGCTCCTTAAGACTATCGGTATCAGACACCATGGCAGTGAAGGTCATGTAAGTACTTAGGACTGAATGGTCAAAAGAAGTTAGAGGTTGTGACGCTCAGCATCACCAAACCTCACTTGTAGGCATCCGGATAAAATCACTGTGATTCTCAAATCCTGAGTGAGATGCCTAAGCTCCTATACAATGAATGGGGAGAGAGAGGCGCCTTACATTGTAATTCACAAAAGTCAGCACACTATGCGGGGAACCACCTAAATTAGCCAATGGGAGATGCCGATGATGGGTATGTGCTACCCCTACCCCTCTCATGGAGACAGGCACCGGCACCTCCCTCTGCTTGTGATTCCCTGCTGGGTAAAGCACTCACCCAGGGTGTGACAGACCCAGGATCCAGTCCGCTGGCCTCAATTATTCATAAATTATTTATCCAGAGGGCAACAGCTTTAACAGGGGAGATGGAGGGAGAGACACCTCAAAATATCCCATAGCCCAATGGTTGGAGCACACACCTAAGAGGTGGGAGACCTCTGCTGAAATTCTTTCTTCTCTTCTGGCAGAGAGGGGGGAATTCATCCTGGGTCTCTCACATCCCAGCGAGTTCTCTAATCACTGGGCAAAAAGATATCAGGTGGGCACCTCCTCAAGCTGTTTCATATGGAGTTAGGTGGCCTCTGAGCACACCTACCGGATTAGGCCCCTAAAGTGAGTGAGGTGGCCGAATGCCTATCATACCCTGGTTGGAGAATCACTGTGGGAGCTTGGTAAGAGATCGGTGCCCGGACACTTACAGAGAGGCAGCACTGCACACGCTCACAGGGAACCCTTACTACAAAAATGGAGGTGTCAGTGCATCTGCAGTACAGCCAAAACCAGGGCATAACACACCTAAAATAGGGACTTAAGCACCTAACCCTTTTTGAGCATCTGGGCTTTATACAGCGAGTCTTTTTGTTCCACATTACAATTGTTCACAGCAGAGTAGCACCTAGAGGCCCCAACGAAAACCAGGGTGCCACTGTGCAAGGTGCTGCACAAAGATATAACCAGAGACAGTCCCCTGCCTCAGCAAGCTTACAGTGTGTGCAGTCCAGTTTCTCATTCAGAACAGTGGCTTTGCAAAGAACAATGTATTCCAGGATGTTAGTCCAAGAGCTATTCATTTCAGAAGGTTAATTTTATTGCCCTCTCTCTGAGGTGTTGTTATTGCCTCGCTATTCCTATAAAAGAGACTTGAAATAAGATGCTTAGATGTGCTTGCCCGTTAATGCACTTTAAATTGAAATGGACTCTGCGTTTCTTTGTCCTGCCACAAGACCGAGAATGCTCTGGCTGTTTGGCACTTCTCTGGTGATGCAAAGGAGCTATAAACCTGTTTCCCAGCTCAGTTTTCTAGGTCATCAGCCTGATACTCAGCACCTCACAGGAATGGAACCATAAATGTAAAGGTCCCACTGTGCTGCAAAGAGAAGTGTCCAACTATTTCCCTGAAGCACTGAAATAAAATAACACCTCAAGCATCATTTAAAAGATAATTGGCATTTGAGCATGCTGGAAGCGTTAATCCATTGTCTATTTTGTTGTCATCTCGGTTTCAAATTGCTCCCAGAAGTTCCCCTCTAAATGCTACTATGATTTGGAGTACAACTTCCATTAATTATCAGCACATTTAATATATTTTTTAAAATGAATCCAGGATAATGACTACATTGTTATCTGGTTGACATTATCCAATGAGACATGCTTTATGTCATTACAAATTTAAAGAGGCACTGCTTGGGGAAACCTCCCCCCACCCCCCCAGTATTAGTCACTTTATAGCAAATTGCAGAGGATATCAGCTAGGGCTATGCAAAAAAACTGCAATGACCAAGAGCAGAGATATTGCCCATCTCCCTCTCCTTTAGTTTACATTAGTCTCATCGACCCCTTCCTGCTACTCCCTCCCTGAAGGAATTAACCCTCCCCCCTGCTCCCTTCCCCCCCAACATCCCTAGCCGCTTCTGTCTCTGGGCATCCCCTGGCCAGATGCGGAGGATGTATAGAAAGTTGCTGAGGGCTAGATTCAAAGCATATATAACTCAATGGGAGTCATCTTTCCACTGACTTTCTCAGGCCCCAAGAACCCACAGCTCCCAGTGTTGTCAGCGGTACCTGAAGGCATAGCATCTTGCAAAATCTGTTCGTTACTCTTTGGATTCATCAAGACCGCCAGTCCCTTTTCTGGAACTTGAGCTTCCTCTACTGTATTTCAGTTTCCCACTCTAAGAGAAATAACACTGTCGCAGTGGTATGGTTTGCAGAGTATTCACCGTTTAATTATACTCAAGTCACTGCTTTATGTACAAATCCCCACTGGATCCATCAATGGGAAATTTCAGGTACTCAGGAGCTCCTAGACTTGCCCTACATGCGAGTTGACATTTACGCCTGTGCAGAGGGCCAGCACAAAGGCTATGCGCTAATTAAGTCCTTTTTAAGACACAAGGCCTAGGCACCTCTTCAATCCTGTTCAGCCCTATGGGCTGAAATTAGATTAAGTTGTGCCCAGGCCGTAAGAGGGACAACTGATGCCTAGGGCTTGTGCTGGCCATCTTTGCGCAGGGGAGAATTTCACACTCAGTGAACAGTCTTTTAGGGTCCATTTATATATATCTGCACATGCACGCCCAAACACACACACAAATATATAAGAACTGGTTGGAAAAATGGAATTTCTGACTGCCAGATGCTGGGACTGAATGACAGGGAATTGATGACTTGATGATTACCTGTTCTGTTCATTCCCTCTGGGCCACCTGGCATTGGCCACTGTCGGAAGACAGGATACTGGGCTAGATGGACCTTTGGTCTGACCCAGTATGGCCGTTCTTATGTTCTGTACTGAAGGACATTCTGATAGTTCAAAACATAAATTCGAATCAGAACAAAAAGCCAACATTTTCCACAGAATAAATATTCATTTTAATAACATCCCAACAAAATAAAATATTAAGTATATAATAAAATAAGTATTTAAATATGTCAAAATGAAATGAAAACAAAATGTGTTTACCTTCTCGAAACAAAATTCTTGCAAAACTTCTCCATTTGATAAAACTGCATTTTCCTACAGAAAACTGTCCAGTCAAAACATTTTCAGCCACCTATATTATATATGTTTTCCAGGGGACTTCTAGTCACTTTCAGTCTGCATGGCTCTCCATTTGACAGTGCTTAAGTCACATGAAGGCATTTTCCAGCTATGCCTTAGTGCATTAATCATCGTTAGATTTGTGATCACAGCCAAAGCTATTACTTCAACCTCTTGACATTTTGAGAAAGTGGGTCTCAGCTAAAGAAACTGCAATCTGTAATTAATTTAAAATAGAATAAAAAGCAAGTACAAAAAAAAAAGTGTGATGATTGGGCATTACTATGGATGTGTGATGAAGCTTTAAACCCACTGAAAATATCAGGAAATTGAATTGTAATTTTCATCACAATCTCTTCAAAAGATAACATGAATTTTCCACTTCCCTTAAGTACGGGGTGAAAGTCTGGTTCCACTGAAGTCAATGGGAGTTTTGCCATTGGACTTCAGTAGGGCCAGGATTTTGCCCCCAAATGTTGTCTACAGACTGTGTCCACTCAGAGCATGAGCACCTCGTTATCAGTGCCACTAAACTCTTCAAGAAAGATGGGGCCGTGACTTTTCCCTCTAGCCCACCCATCTCAGTTGTCAACCATCTATATAATACACTGATATATTCTAGAACCACCAATGATTTGACTGCAGAAAGGGCTGAACACCTTCCACGTGACCTTATGCATGACAACCTGGAGCTTAAACATGCAGTCTCCTGCCCACGCCCTCTTGTAAGTCCCCCTTAAACACCCACTTATAGCATGCTGCCTAGAGTGAATCTTGTTGATTTGTATAGAAAAATCCTTTTCATTATTCCCCTTCCCTGACCTCTGTCTACCTGTCTGTCGATCCTTAGACTGTGAGATCCTTGGGGACACAGTAAATTGAACCAGTAAATAGCCTGAGACCAGCCTAACTGAGAAAGCACCTCTCTCCCCCTTAATACACTGAAACAGGTGAGGCACTGATCCTAGATGCCCTATAATAGAGAGGCAGGTGGCCGGCCAGGCATTCTTCAGAAGGGTACCAGGACTGTGTAGTTCCCTTCTGGACTTCGATTTGTTGAATATGGGACACGCTGCTGGCCACATTTATTTTGCTGGGACTTTGAGGAGAGTACATGGAAAGTGAAGAACTGGCAAACTTACTGGAGTGGTGGAAGAGGTGAAAACAATTCAAATTTGTATTTCGTTTTGTAAAGGCTGTTTATGGGCACTTTTTATTGTTCCAAACTGGAAGAAAAAAGAGACGGTTGTTTCTTTAAGTCACTCTTCAATCTATAACCGCACTTTAATGCTGTTGCACCTAGTAAAAAGTTTCCCTTGCAGAAATCTTTAATTCAACATCACCCATTTTTATGGGCAAGAGTCCAGCATAGAGTCCAGTTATACATGTGAGAGGTTCCACTAATGCCACATGTGTGGTGAAGTGCGTGGATTGATTCAACTGTCACTAGCTATGGATGTAAAGCTCTGAAACAGCCACTGCCTATAATTAATGTCTTCCCTCAATCATTAGAAGCACTTGTGTGCCAGCAGAAATGAATGACAACTGGAATTCCTTTGCTCGTAACATAATGTAATTCAAAAGACCTGGCTGTTCCTCTGCTTAGATTTCCATAGCTCTTTACACCACTTTGGAAATGTATTATTTTAATCTGTTCTATGTTCCTTCTTTTGCCATCATGTAAGTGTGGGTCTGTCTACACAGCAATGTCAGTACAAGGTTAGTAGAACTCGAGTCAGCAGACCCTTGGTTTGTTAAAGTAGGTCTTGAGAATCTACACCAGGGGTAGGGACCTATGGCACGCGGGCCGAAGGCGGCACACGAGCTGATTTTCAGTGGCACTCACACTGCCNGACCAGGGGTAGGCAACCTATGGCACACGGGCCGAAGGCGGCACACGAGCTGATTTTCAGCGGCACTCACACTGCCCGGGTCCTGGCCACCGGTCCGGGGGACTCTGCATTTTAGTTTAATTTGAAATGAAGTTTCTTAAACATTTTAAAAACCTTATTTACTTTACATACAACAATCATTTAGTTATATATTATAGACTTATAGAAAGAGACCTTCTAAAAACGTTAAAATCTATGACTGGCACGCGAAACCTTAAATTAGAGTGAATAAATGAAGCCTCGGCACACCGCTTCTGAAAGGTTGCCGACCCCCGATCTACACTTATTTGTAACCCCAGGTTAGGAATGGTTGAGCCCTGGGCCCCAACCTGGGGATCCAGCATCTCCATGGCATTATGAGGGGCCAAGTCCAACCACTCATATCCCAGTCATCCTTGGGCCCTCCCAAAATGTGGCTGCTCTAGCCATTTGATTGTGGTGGAATGTGGGAAAACTTGACTGTCCAGAGGACAAAGAAAGTCGGATTGTGGGATTCTGGGATACTTTTGGTGGATTGCCACAGCAAGAGTCCAGTGGGGCTGCATCTACACTGCAAAGCAATAGGGCTTGAGCCCTGGGTCCCGCCTTGACTCAGGCTTAGACCCTCCACCCCCATGGGGTCCTGAGACCTTGGGTTAGCACAACTTGTGTGTAGACTGAAGGGGTGCTAGGCTTGAGCCTGAGTTCAAACCCTGGGCTTCCATTGCAGTGTTAACATACACTGTATTCCCCCAGTGGGCAGACAAAAAAGGCTATTGACTTTTAATAATAGAGCATTGTAATTAAAAGAAATAGTGAGGATCTTGTAAGCATGCATGGCCATCCCTACCTGTCAGTCTCTGAGGGAGGCCACGCCTCCTCCCAGTCACGCCCTTGTCGCGGTGCTCACTCTGAGGGGAATTAGCTGTCTTTAAAGCTGAGGCCACCTGAGCTGGGCTGAGCAGCAATAAGTCTAGGCGCCCAGCAGTGTTCCCTCTAATTTTTCCCACGCAGCTGCATCACATTGTTGATTCATATTTAATGTATGGTCCATTATAACTCACAGATCCTTTTCAGCAATACTATCACCTAGCCAGTTATTCTCTATTTTGTAGATGTGCATTTGAATTTTCTTTCCTAAGTGTAGTATTTTGCACTTGTCTTCATTGAATTTCATCTTGTTGAATTCAGACCAATTCTCTGATTTGTCAAGGTTGTTTTGAATTCTAATCCTGTGCTCCAAAGTGCTTGCAATCCCTCTCAGCTGTGTGTCATCCACAAATATTATAAGCATATTCTCCAAGTCATTAATGAAACTTTTGAATAGTACTGAACCCAGGACAGACCCTTGAGGGACCCCACTAGATATGCCCTCCCACCTTGACAGCAAAACATTGATAACTGCTTCCTTGCCTATAGCTTCCCCCTAGCCACTAGGCCAGCAATCCTATCACAGATTAGTTTGATTTGGCATGATTTGCTCTTGACAAATCCATGCTGGATATTCCTTATCCTCTAGGTGCTTACAAACTAATTGTTTAATAATCTGTTCAAGTATCTTTCCAGGTATCAAAATTAGGGTGACTGGTCTACAATTCTCCGGGTCTCCTTTGCTTCCCTTTTTAAAGACAGGTACAATGGCTGCCCTTCTCCAGTTCTCTGGGATCTCACCCGTCCTCCATGAGTTCTCAAAGATACTTGCTAATGGTTCCAAGATTGCTTCAGCTACTTCCTTAAGTACTGTAGGATGAATTTCATCAGGCTCTGCCAACTTGAATACAGCTAATTTATCTAAATATTCTTTAACTTCCCCTCCTATTTTGGCTTGCATTCCTTCCCCCTTGTTGTTAATATTAATCGTGTTGAGTATCTTGTCAGTATTAATCTTATTAGTGAAGATGAAGCAGAATAGTCATTACACACCACAGTCTTCTTGATGTTATGTTTTAGCTCTTCTTCCCTGCTAAATAGAGGACCCACACTTTCCTTTGTCTTTCTCTTGCTCCTAATGTATTTAAAAAAACCTCTCCTTTTTGCTTTTTATATCCCTTGGTAGGTGTAACTCATTTTGTGCCTTAGTCTTTCTGATTTTTCCCCCTACAGGTTTGTGCTGTTATTTTGTATTTATCCTTAGCTATTTGTCCATATTTCCATTTTTTGTAGAAATCCTTTTCCATTTTCAGGTCAGTAAAATTTATCCTGGTGAAGCCATATTGGCTTCTTAGTATTCTTCCGGTCTTTCCTTTGCATCAGGATAGGTTGCAGTTGTGCCTTTAATATTGTCTCCTTGAGAAACTGCCAGCTCTTCTGAACTCCTTTATCCCCTAGATTTTCTTCCCATTGGACCTTACCTACCAGTTCTCTGAATTGGTTAATGTCTGTCTTTTTGAAGTCCACTGTCCTTTATTCTGCTGCTCTCACTCCTTCCTTTCCTTGGAATCATGAAATCTATCATTTCATCATCACTTTTACTCAAATTACCTTCCACCTTCAGATTCGTAACCCTGGGCTTACAGACAGTGTCTATTCTATTTGTGCCACAACTGCTGTGCTTGGATCTCCATTTCAGTACCTAGCTTACTGCAGCATGAGTGCATTCCTCAGATATTTCTCTTGCTAGATAGATGCTTGGAAACATATGCTTCTCTTACCTTGAGTCTGTTACTGTGGGAGCATGGCCTGCTGTAATGACAGCAAAAATCCCTCACAATAAGAAACATGCTACACAGTTTGCATTCCCACCTGTGCATTTCATTACTTCAGAACAGGCAATTTGATGGTGCCAGTTGAATTTGAGGGTTCATTAACATTGAATACGAACAGCAACTGTGCTAACTCAGTGTGGTCCAATGGAAAGGATACTAGTCTGGGTGTAAGAAGATCTAGGTTTTGCCACTGTCTTGCTGTGACCTTGGGCATCTCTCTGTGGCTATTTCTCTTCCTGATTTTTAGTCTGTCATGTCTACTCAGACTGTATGCTCTTCAGGGCAGGGACCATGTCTCGCTATCTGTAAGAACAACGCTTAGCACACTGAGGCCCTGATCTTTGATGGGTCCATTATTTGTATACGTATATATACAGTTACATTAAAAGGAAACAAAGCTACTGAGTCATATCCAAGGACCAGTTCTCTTCTTTGAAATAGAAAAGCTGATGAAAGCAAGTTAGTGAAGGAATTCCCAGTTTATAAATGTCCCTAGAAAAAGCAAAACTTAGAAAGTTGATGTCAAATTACACAGAAGGAACATAAAAAAACAACACCACGCATGTAGAGACAAAATTAGAAAGGCCAAGGCACAAAATGAGATCAAACAGCTAGGGAGATAAAGGGTAACAAGATAACATTTTACAAATACAGT
Organism: Platysternon megacephalum; assembly: GCA_003942145.1. NCBI lineage: Eukaryota > Metazoa > Chordata > Testudines > Platysternidae > Platysternon > Platysternon megacephalum. The sequence goes on from QXTE01000138.1 coordinate 1,200,758, forward strand.
AGAAGCAAGGTCAAGGTCAAAAACAGAGTAGGCCCATTACTCAATGAGGAGAGAAAAACAATAACAGAAAATGCAGCAATGGTTTAAGTATTAAATGTCTTTTTTGTTTCAGTTTTCACCAAAAAAGTTAGCAGTGATCAGATGACTAACATAGTGAACATCAGTGCAAATGAGGAAGGATCTGAGGCTAAAATAGGGAAAGAACAAATAACATAAGAATATAAGAATGGCTGTATTGGGTCAGACCAAAGGTCCATCCAGCCCAGTATTCTGTCTACTGACAGTGGCCAATGCCAGGTGCCCCAGAGGGAGTGAACCTAATAGGTAATGATCAAGTGATCTCTCTCCTGCCATCCATCTCCACCCTCTGACAAACAGAGGCTAGGGACACCATTCCTTACCCATCCTGGCTAATAAATTAAGAACTACTTAGACAAATTAGATGTCTTCAAGCCGGCAAGGCTTGATGGTATACATTCTAGAATACTTAAGGAACTCGCTGAAGAGATCTCTGAGCCATTAGTGATTATCTTTGAGAACTCATGGAGGATGGAAGAGATCCCAGAGGACTGGAAAAAGGGTCAAATGTAGTACCTATCTACAAAAGAGGGGAATAAAGACAACCCAAGGAATTATATGTTACAATAAATCCTGATGGAGCAAATGACATTTTGTGTCCCCTGTATTTCAGTTTTCTAAATTAAATGAAGCAAACCCTATTCCTAGTTTCATCTCCTCACGGACCATGGAACACTCATGGTGAGATAGTAATGGGAAAATATCCTCTCCAGGTTCTTCACAAGTCTCTGCTCTCCTGGACGCTATTTGCTCAGAGATCTTGCAAGGTTTGACTTCATTAAGTTATGGCAAATTGCTCTGGGTTCAGTTTAGAAAATTAAACAATGAAAGCAAACAAAGCACTAAAAATAAAATTAGAACATAATTTATGGTCTGTATTGTGTAAGCACCCAGATGGCTCCAGCTGGGATCTCATTCTACTTGGTACTATATAAACAAGTATTTGGTCCCTTTCCTGAAGAGCTTACAATCTAGTTAATATACAACCTTCTCTCAAGATCAAGGTCTGTGTTGCGTGGAGAAGGGAGGGATTGTTTCCCTTAACATCAGACATGTGGGTAAAACAGGCCAAATTATTTGTTAGGAATAATATTCATTACTGATTTAGTCACTTTTTGGATTGCAAATGGTGCATGAAAAGGATCCCACTCTTCCGTTAACTGTTCTAACTGTTTCAGTCGTTGTGAGTTTTCTTCAAATAGTTTTTATTACTGTTGCACTTGCTAGTAATCTCTGGAAAGTTGGCTGGTCACATGGGGATAGCTCTCCTTGTTTCCAGCAGGAGCTAGTAGCAAATTCTTAAAAATATATTATTTTTGAAAAAAAATAATTCTGTCGGCTTGTGTATGGGTTGCAATAGAGCAAAAATTCAAAATGTGAACAAAGGTTTCAACAAAAGATATTCTGACTGTTTGCAGGTCGTTAAATTGCATTAAAAACATGCCACAATATAGTAAATGTATTTCTAATATCCATTAGTCACAATAGCAATTGCTGTCATTTCCATAGGGGTATTATGCTGCATCTCTGAATGGGAGAAGTGACTGTGTATCGACTGTGGAAGGGACAGGAGGTGTCCGTACAACACTTTTTGTTACGAAATTCCAGAACCTCTGTTGCTTTGTTCACAGATCACGTTATTTTTTGCAGTTTGTTGCTGTTTTTTTTTAAAACTATCCAACAAGCACATTACTCCTCATTAACTGCTGCTATTAACATTTTTTAAGGATTAGAACTGAAATATTATAAAGCTTTTTAGGTACTTTGTGCCATTGCTATAGTTTAAATGAGGGAGTTTCACTGTGTGAGCAGGGAAATTAAAATGCCCAGTTTCACTGTCATTAACATGATCTCACCCAGGGAAAGTCTTCCATGCATCTGAGATCCACCCCAATATAATTCCCCAAATGAGCTGCCATCATGAGATGATCCCTCAGGGGAGGCCATGTGCAGGGATTGAAACTGGGAGCTCTGCATCTAAAAGCATAAGCTTTGACTACTTGCACTAAGGTACACCTCTACCCCGCTATAACGCTGTCCTCGGGAGCCAAAAAATCTTACCGCGTTATAGGGGAAACCGCGTTATATTGAACTTGCTTTGATCCACCAGAGTGCGCAGCCCCGCCCGCCCCGGAGCACTGCTTTACCGCGTTATATCCGAATTCGTGTTATATCGGGTGGCGTTATATCGAGGTAGCGGTGTACCAAGTCTACTGACTTAGAAGCAGTAGCAGACTCATCAACCCATTTACATGGTTGAACTATTAGAGGGAGACAAATAACCACTGTGGTACTAATATGAATCATAGACTTTTATTCTATAGTCAGTTTCACTATGACTTTTTTGCTATACTTGCACAATACTAGTACATTTACCTTTCCACCATGTTTAAGTAAACCAGCACAACTCCTACTTTCCTTTCCCACAATTAGCGCTGGACAACAATATGTAGCTGTATTTTCCAAGGAAAAAGGGTAGGAATAAATGGTCAGTTTTCAGAATGGAGAGAGGTAAATAGTGGTGTCCCCCGGGGGTCTGTACTGGGCCCAGTCCTGTTCAATATATTCATAAATGATCTATAATGATCTATAATGATCCACCTATAACGCTGGAAAAAGGGGTAAACAGCGAGGTGGCAAAATTTGCAGATGATACAAAACTACTCAAGATAGTTAGGTCCAAAGCAGACTGTGAAGAGCTACAAAAGGATCTCACAAAGCTGCATGACTGGGCAACAAAATGGCAGATGAAATTCAATGTTGATAAATGCAAAGTAATGCACATTGGAAAATATAATCCCAACTATACATATAAAATAATGGGATCTAAATGGGCTGTTACCACCCAAGAAAGAGAGTTTGGAGTCATTGTGGGCAGTTCTCTAAAAACATCCACTCAATGTAGACTGGCAGTCAAAAAAGCTAAGAGAATGTTGGGAATCATTAAGAAAGAGATAGATAATAAGACAGAAAATATCATATTGCCTCTATGTAAATCCATGGTATGCCCACATCTTGAATACTTCGTACAGATGTGGTCGCCCCATCTCAAAAAAAGATATATTGGAATTGGAAAAGGTTCAGAAAAGGGCAACAAAAATGACTAGGGGTGTGGAACAGCTTTCTGTGGTCAGCTTTCATATGAAGAGTGATGAATAAGACTGGGAATTTTCATCTTGGAAAAGAGACGACTAAAGGGGGGATATGATAGAGGTCTATAAAATCATGACCGGTGTGGAGAAAGTAAATAAGGAAGAGTTATTTACTCCTTCTCCTAACACAAAAAACTAGGGGTCACCAAATAAAATTAATAGGCAGGAGGTTTAAAACAAAAAAAAGGAAGTATTTTTTCACACAACACACAGTCAACTTGTGGAACTCTTTGCCAGAGGATGTTGTGAAGGCCAAGACTATAACAGGGTTAAAAAAAGAACTAGATAATTTCATGGAGGATAGGTCCATCAATGGCTATTAGCCAGAATGGGCAGGGATGGTGTTCCTAGCCTGTTTGCCAGAAGCTGAGAATGGGCGACAGGGTATGGATCATTCGAGGGTTACCTGCTCTGTTCATTACCTCTGGGGCACCTGGCATTGGCCACTATCGGAAAACAGGATACTGGGCTAGATGGACCTTTGTTCTGACCCAGTATGGCCGTTCTTATGTTCTTACGGTTGGAGGGGAAATAAAGAATTTTGTGTTTCCATGAGAAACTGATGGAGAAATGTATTGTCTGATGACAGTCTTCGGAGTTTCCATGAAAATAAACTCTCACACCATTTTCAATTTTTCAAGTCAGTTTTCATCAGAAAGATTCCACCAGCTCTACCTGCAATGCTGTTTCCAACAAATTTTAAAAACTGAAAACAATTGTATTAGTTTCTGTAATTCCCTGATTCCATTAAAAAAAAAATCTTAATTTTGGGCCCAAAGTTCTTGTCTGTTCTATTTCAACATTTCTGAGCACATTTTGTGGATTATTACTGGACACTTAGCTTCTCATGATCAGTGTGTTCTTTGATGTTCTAAGACTAGCAGCACAGGATTTTGAAGAAATACTTGGTAGTTTGCATTCCCATTGACTTTATGTCTGCATAAACTTAACACAGCTCAAGGTGCTGAAAAAGTCATGAAAAATTGCTCTCTGAAATGACAAGACAATTTCAAAGTGTGTGTCACTTTTATACAGTCTGATTATATGTTACCTAGTTAAATCCTTAAAAAATCATCATCCAGCTCATGGACCCATCCAATAAATGCAATAGCCCCAAAATCAGCACCACTTAGAATTAGTCATTCATTTCCATAGGTGTGGCAGGAGAACAAGTCAATTTTGAAAGTAATTAATAATAATTTAGAGTAATATACAATAATCCATAGTAATTTCTAGCAATACCCACTCCGGTTTCTGGATTGCCCTCTACCCCTCAGATCTGCACACAGAGGGGACATCTTGCATTATAGATCCCTCCCCTCAATACACATAAAAGTGAATCAGTCAACTCTACAGCTGTTTCCCCCACTTCTCTGCATGCCATAATCTTCCCCCATCCCTTGTGTAGAGCCTGGATCCACGTGGTGTACTGTGGATTCACGGTCTGCACAAGGGATGGGGGAGGATTATTAATAGGTTTGGCCAGATACACTGAATATGTCCAACCATTCCATGGGTCATCCTACAGGTCATCCTGAGTGTAAGAACACTCTGCTTTCTTCCTTCAATAACACCATTAGGAGGGTTGTCAAGGAGTGGCTTCATCTGCCAGACACCTGCAATAGCCCATATTACACCAGATCAAGTGATGGAGGATTGGTTGTGATGAACATAAGAACGTAAGAACGGCCGTACTGGGTCAGATCAAAGGTCCATCTAGCCCAGTATCCTGTATACCGACAGTGGCCAATGCCAGGTGCCCCAGAGGGAGTGAACCTAACAGGCAATGATCAAGTGATCTCTCTCCTGCCATCCATCTCCACCCTCTGACAAACAGAGGCTAGGGACACCATTCCTTACCCATCCTGGCTAATAGCCATTAATGGACTTAACCACCATGAATTTATCCAGTTCTCTTTTAAACGCTGTTATAGTCCTAGCCTTCACAACCTCCTCAGGTAAGGAGTTCCACAAGTTGACTGTGCGCTGCGTGAAGAAGAACTTCCTTTTATTTGTTTTAAACCTGCTGCCTATTAATTTCATTTGGTGACCCCTAGTTCTTGTATTATGGGAATAAGTAAATAACTTTTCCTTATCCACTTTCTCAACATCACTCATGATTTTATATACCTCTATCATGTCCCCCCTTAGTCTTCTCTTTTCCAAGCCGAAGAGTCCCAGCCTCTCTAATCTCTCCTCGTATGGGACCCTCTCTAAACCCCTAATCATTTTAGTTGCCCTTTTCTGAACCTTTTCTAGTGCTAGAATATCCTTTTTGAGGTGAGGAGACCACATCTGTACACAGTATTCGAGATGTGGGCGTACCATGGATTTATATAAGGGCAATAATATATTCTCTGTCTTATTCTCTATCCCCTTTTTAATGATTCCTAACATCCTGTTTGCTTTTTTGACCGCCTCTGCACACTGCGTGGACATCTTCAGAGAACTATCCACGATGACTCCAAGATCTTTTTCCTGATTCGTTGTAGCTAAATTAGCCCCCATCATATTGTATGTATAGTTGGGGTTATTTTTTCCAATGTGCATTACTTTACATTTATCCACATTAAATTTCATTTGCCATTTTGTTGCCCAATCACTTAGTTTTGTGAGATCTGTTTACTTGTTATCCTTGTTGTTGTTTTTTTTTCTGGAATCTGGATCTCACTATCCCTGATCTAATGTCTGCTTGGTGCTTGGTGACTTCTGGAAAATAGTTAAAAACCCACAACCTTATTTGGCATCACAACACAAGACCGACACCTCTTCCTTGACACATGAGGTGAAAGCTTGCCCTCCTATAGCCGGGCAGTGACTGCTGTCTGGCTAAAGGGAGATGGTCCATCCCTGTACATCGCTTACACCATTTTGGGGACACAGAATTTAAAATCACTTCTTCCTTCTGCTACTTCTCCCTTAAGCTACTCATAAGCCACCAAGGTTCCCCGAGGTGCTTCACTGACAGTTGAGCTCTGGGCAAGTGAATGAAGTAGGTGAAAACCACCTATTGTTTTAACACCTTACCAAGCTGGCTATTAAAGACAGGTGAGCATGCTTCAGAACTGGGGAGAAGCAAGAGAGAAACTCAGGTCCGATCCTTTCTAGAGTGTCCTGCATACTTCCAGGACGGCTGTTTAAAAAATATGCCCATGTTGGGTCCATTTATGTCCACTTTGCCAGGAGTGCTATTCTCAGGCAGTCAAGGTCCATCTTTGAAGGAATTCATTCCAGACATGGAAGTTACAGCCTCGTAGGAAAGAGTCATTGTTGGAATGGAGTTCTGGACTGGATGCTATTCAGTGATAGTATTGGGCTAGACCTTGCCCTTGTTACCCTCAGCAATTAGCACTCCAACTTGCAAGCAGTTTCACTGCAGTGATGAACGCTGCTGATGGAGTAGAGCTCAGTGGTTTAAGCATTGGCCTGCTAAACCCAGGGTTGTGAGTTCAATCCTTGAGGGGGCCACTTAGGGATCTGGGGCAAAATTGGTCCTGCTAGTGAAGGCAGGGGGCTGGACTTGATGACCCTTCGGGGTCCCTTCCAGCTCTATGAGATAGGTATATCTCCATAATCACTGTGAATAGGAAGAGCTTCTAAGAGTTGTGGAAGAAGTTATCATGTGCCCCCACTAATCCTCCAGAGTATGGAGGGAATCAACTTCTAAAATCATCACCCCCCAATGAGAAGCACAATGCGTACACTGACTTGTAGGTATTGGACCTGGAGTTACACTCATGCAGAGTCAGGGTCATTATATTTTTTTAAGAGGGTAAAATAATTTTACAGGATTTCTAATTGTACTACTAGCCGATAAACACCACCCTCCTCCCATTGAAGGCAGTGGTGGAGTTTTGCCATTGACATGAATGGGTGCAGAATCAGTCCCTGTGTTTGGAGTTTTCTTTCGACTGTACTTACGGAGGCAGATCCTCAGCTTATATAAATCAATGCAGCTGCATTGAAGGCAATGGAGCTATTATACCAGCTGAAGACCCGTTCCATGATATTTGGAGGGTAAGGAATTGGAGTTGAGAGAACAGTAACATATTGGGGGTATATCATGGGGAACGATAGTCTTGATTTTTATCACAGCCTTTTATGTGGCAGGGCAATCATATTGTACTGGAGGGATAATTAGCTCTACATTTTGATTGGCCCAACACCATTACCTTCAATATAAGGAGCACTTAACAAACTGTGTTGTCTTACTGCTCTCATTTTTGCTGGCTTTCAGTTGGCAGCTGCAGCCTATAAATAGCAGGCTAGATGATTAGCCTGAACAATGAAAGCAAATGATTCCCAAATAAAATAGTTGTACTGCATGTGTGCAGAGCGCGGCTGTCTGAAACCCAACCCATAACAATGGTAGCTCCCCTTGTTGCCATGTGTGCGTACATAAAGGGAACGGTAGTCACCTGTGAGATTCCATTTGTACCATTGTTCCTAATGAGGCCAAAGCAGAAGCTAAACTCTCTGGGTACAGTTCTCTAAGGGTATGTCACTGTCGCCAGGGTAGCATGGGTGGAAGCTTGGCATAGCTGCCTGGGTATGTACCCTAGAGTTCTTGGTGGATTTGTACTCAGGAGGCTCGTCCGAACTGCTGCCTTTTAGCTACACGACTAAAAGGCTATTTTTAGCATGCTACACGGCTATTTTTAGCATGCTCGCTCAAGCAGAGCTAGCACCTGTCTGTCTACCCAAGCTGAGTAACGTACTACCAGCTACAGCGTAAACGTCGTCTCAGGGCCTGATCCAAACCTGAAGGAAGTCAACAGGCTGGGCTTTGGATCAGACCCGAACTATACATTATTCTAACAGTATGTGCTTTTCAAAACATAGTTTAGATGTGCTGATGCAACTGGAAACAGCACAAAACCCAGTTTTCATTAGGCAGAAAATCCAATCTCTTCACGTGGTGTATGTATCGCACTCCCCACTTTCAAAACATATTATTGTTGGGTTCACCCAGTTAGCTGAGTCATAAAAATTGCTTTTGGTGTTCTACGCTGCCTCTGGCTGTATTGATTTCTCTCCTGTGGCTTGTAAAACGTGCTCCTTTTCACTGGTCCATGGGGGAGTTTTCACTGCAGGAAGCAAAGGCCTATAGTCCTGTGTTGCTGCAAAATCTCTTCATGCAGGACCATTTTTTTGTCTCCTCTCTCTGCCTGCAGTGCTTGTCTGCATATCTGAAGAATGCTCCGACAATGAGTGGATTGTCATAACCAAATTAGCCATACTAACCGTTGCATTTTCCCATCTGTTGGGTTCTGAAGTTCTACAATGCAGTATAAATGCAATTACACACTTATAAATGAAACTTAGAGAAGAAAAAAACAACCCTCTCTCTATCCTGAAAGAGAGAATACTTAACACAGCTCAGACACAGAGTGCTTGAAAGGCTAGTAAAATGTATTTATCCTGCTGGCTTGTAAACAAAGTAGTTGATGTTCTGATATCCATAGATGAGACGATCCTCAGGAAACTCGGCTAGCATGTGGTTCAGAATTGCCTGAAGTGCTTTTTAAATCCCTTTACAGGCTTGCTTGGTCGGATCTCAATAGCAACAGTCTATAACATTCAAATTTCAAAACAAAGCCCTTCTCCTCAACAGTGGCAAGTTGCAAAGTGGGAGGGTTCATACAAATACGCTCCCTATGTCCACCTAAGGACCATAAAGAAGCCACATGTATAGGGAGGGTAGTGTGTAGCTGTAATGGTCTTCTGGGCAGACTGATATACTGTGCCATGTTTGAAAATGTGCAGGGGGGGTGTGGGGAAGAGATCTCAGCAACCACTCCTTAAAAACACATTCATGCTTAAGTTTGCTCTTTTGTGTCCCTAAAGGTTTGGTTCCCTTCATTTAATATAATATAATATATGGAGATATACCTATCTCATAGAGCTGGAAGGGACCCCGAAGGGTCATCGAGTCCAGCCCCGTGCCTTCACTAGCAGGACCAATTTTTGCCCCAGATCCCTAAGTGGCCCCCTCAAGGATTGAACTCACAACCCTGGGTTTAGCAGGCCAATGCTCAAACCACTGCGCTATCCCTCCCCCAAAGGGAGGTGTATGGCCTTAATCACACTCTGTGCAGCTGTTGAAAAGTAGCTCCTACCCTCCTTTACACATTCCCTGAGCCTGAACCAGGCCCTGGCTAACGAAAGAGCCATGGGGCTACTCCAACGTGGAGCTAACACCTATGGGCCATTCTGCCAGCTAGGGATCAGTGAAGTGCATTGGCTTCTGGCTCTTGTCATGTCCCTTCCTCAAACCCTTGTACGGGAGAACCCTCCCGTGCCCCTTTGAGGTCACGCTGGTGGCTCAGTGATCTCAGCAGTCCTCAGGATCTGTCCGTTTGTGTCCAGACTCAGGCCCCAGCAGGCTAAGAGGTACTGATTGTCCTAAACTCAAAAGGAAGAATCCATGTTGCCTAAAACCTCATTATATAGAAAATACTCTAGAGCTGAACACCGAAAAGCCTTGCATTGAACTGCATGGATTTCTCATTTGAAGCAGCTGCATTTTACCAGCTGAGCATTTTACAGTTTTTGTAAGGAAAATAATTATATAGCGTACAAGCAGATTTTGAGTCTTTAAAAAAAACCCTGTCTATATGACAGCTAACTGTTTCACAGCTCTCGTCAAACGGCAGCATAGATGTTAGAGTGGCTGAATGAATTTCTCTTTGTTGCAGCTGCTGAATATTGATGTACTCTGCAAAGTACCAGAATTCTCTGAACTCTAAAGAAGATCAGCTAAAGATTTGAAGTCCCTGCACTAGACTCTCAGCTTGTGCCATACAGTATGGCTTCATCATATACCAGCTGAGGATCTGGCCCCTGGCCTGAGCTGGGCAAACTATTTGCAGCAGACAATTTGATTAATTTAGCCACTATTTCTGTTCACAAGTTATCCAGCCTTGCCAAACATGGGCAAATGCCAGTAACATCCCAGCAGCTAACTGTGAAGAACCTTCATGAGATAAATTGCAGTGTATACGGATGGTGCAAAAAAATATTCAAGTTGTTGCGGAAAGTTAGGAAAACATTATTGCAACTGGACCACAAATCAGCTTTATGGGGGTAATACTGGATAGATATTGTCAGGATGCATCTTTTGTTCCTTCAAACATTTATGGATGGAAGACACTCAGGGCCTGATCCAATGTCCAATGAAGTAAGTGGAACAGCCACAAACTTCCCTCAGTATGCTCTTGCCCACAGAACCCAGTGAATGTCTGGCCGTACTTTCTTTACAACTTCAAAACATTTTTTATTTCCACTAAATTTTGTGAGGAAACTTCGTCTTCATCCCTTCTTTTTCTTCTGCGTCAAATTGGAGGTCACACACTAGCACCCGCTCCAGGGCAGCTGGTCTGACAGGGGCATTGGGAGTCACCTGGGAGCCTGTAACCACCTTTGGGAACCACCTTTCCCTATGCTCGGGCTGCATGACAGCCAACATATGGGCACTAGGCTTCATGGTTCAAGGGCATCCTATCCATTTCTACTCCTTGCACCATTCCTGTCCACTTCAGGGACTATTCTCACGAGAACCTGCTACAAAAAAATGGCCTCATTGATTTATCTAAGACCTACAGAGGAGGTACCTCTGGCGTACAGAGGAAAACATTTCTACTCTCGCTATGTTCTTACCCTGAAGTAGAAAGGGGGTAATTCAAAAGTTATTCAAAGGGCTGTTACATTCTCTGACCAGTGGGTAAGTATGTTATAGCCCTTTGAGGAACTTGAATTGTCAGAGAATTTACTCCTGCCTGGGACCTCTGTGTAGTCCTCCCCAGCCTCATGGAGCTCCCCTTTGAAATGTTCCTCACATCTCACTCTGAAGATGGTTTTCTAGTGCCCATCACTTTGGCCAGAAGAATGAGTGTGCTCTAGGCACCTATGGCTTATCTTTCCCACACCACATTCCATAAAGTTACAGTGATGCTAAAGCCCCACTCAGCACTTGGAACCACTCCCCAAAACAGGAGGAGAAAGAGCTGCTAAACGAAGCACAGTTGTTATGATGGGTGCCTAGCAGTACATACTTGCACGTGTTGTATGTGTGGGTGGGAGCCACCATGAGGCAGTGGTTATAGATCCAAGCCCCCAACAAAGAGAAACACAACCAGCACCTAAATGAACAACTATCCAGCTAAAGCTTAAGGAGCACCCCTTTATTCCCCCTCCTCCATTCGTGTGGCTCCTTCTCCAACCTTCCCCAGCCAATGAAGCTGCTAGTTGGCCCAGAATCAGAGCCATGGCCTCACCCTGCCAGCAGAGGAACGCCTCCCTCTGTTCCTCCAACAGGCCATGGACGTGCTCCCAGGATTCCACTGCCCACTCCCAGTTCCGCAGTGCCCCAGCCCCAGGCTGCAACTTCTGCTGGGCCCAACCAGTTGAGCAGAGCAGCTCGGTCACCTGCTCCCTTGCTGCTCGCAGGCCCAGCCATGCTGGTCCCACTCCTCCAAAGTAGGAACCGGCTGAAATGGTGTGGGCTGCACCTGCAAGGGACCGGATGTTGGGGCAGTGGCTGATAGCATGGGGCTAGTGGCAAGGGGGGGGGGCTGTCTTGGTTCCCTCTCACCCTATAGGGACCACACAGTTGCTGCACTGGGGAGTCACTATCACAGCGGTGACAGGTAGCCACATTCAGTTGCTTTGCCACCACAGTGAAGTGCTAAGTGCTCCCAAACAATGGACTGCTGGCAGCACCTTCAGGAGCGTTGAGGACACCCCTCCTCCCATTCCTCTCCCCATCTCACCCTCCTCCCTTTCATCCACCAATACTGGTTTTAAGGGTTTTTTCTTGACGTTTAACCACCTCGTTCTCCATTCCTTTCCTTGACTGATGCAGCAAAAAGCAGTATCACTAGGTCCTGTGACAAGGTCCATCATCAAAGACTCTTAAGCAAAGTAAACAGTCATGGGATAAGAGGGAAGGTCCTCTCATGGATCAGTAACTGGTTAAAAGATAGGAAACATAGGGTAAGAATATATGGTCAGTTTTCACAGTGGAGAGAGGTAGATAATGGGATCTCCCAAGGATCTGTACTGGGACCTGTGTTGTTAAACATATTCATAAATGATCTGGAAAAAGGAGGAAACAGTGAAGTGGCAAAGTTTGCAGACGATACAAAATTACTCAAAATAGTTAAGTCCAAAGCAGACTGTGAAGAGTTACAAAAGGATCTCACAAAACTAGGTGACCGAGCACCAAAATAGCAGAGTAAATACAATGTTGATAAATGCAAAGTAATGCACATTGGAAAACACAATCCCAACTATACATATAAAATGTGGGGGTCTAAATGAGCTGTTACCACTCAAGAAAGAGATCTTGGAGTCATTGTGGGTAGTTCTCTGAAAACATCCACTCAATGTGCAACGATAGTCAAAAAAGCGAACAGAAAGTTGGGAATCATTAGGAAAGGGATAGATAAAAGGATAGAAAATATAATGTCATTATATAAATCCATAGAGTTGCCCACACCTTGAATAGTGCATGCAGTTCTCGTTGCCCCATCTCATAAAAGATATATTAAAATATGAAAAAGTTCAGAGAAGGGTGACAAAGATGAATGGTTTCCATAAAAGGAGAGAATAAAAAGATTACGGCTGTTCAATTTAGAAAAGAGATGACTAATGGGGGATATGATAGAGGTCTATAAAATCATGCATGGTCTGGAAAAATGGAATAGAGCAGTGTTATTTACCCTTTCACACAGTACAAAACCTAGAGGTCAATCATTGACATTTATAGGCAGCAGGTTTAATACAAACAAGAGGAAGTACTTTTTCACATAACACACAGTCAACCTGGGGAACTCGTTGCCAGGGAATGTTTTAACCCCAAAAGTATAACTGGATTAAAAAAAGAACTGGATACATTAATAGAGGATAGATCCATCAATTGCCATTAGCCAAGATGGTGAGGGATGCAACCCCATGCTTGGTGTGACCTTAAACTTCTCACTACCACAAGCTGGGTGTGGAAGACAGAGCTGGATCACTCCATAATTACTCTGTTCTGTACTCTCTCCCATAAGCTCTGGTACAGGCCACTGTCGGAGACGAGATACTGGGAAAGATGGACCATGGTCTGACCCAGTATGGCAGCTCTTAGGTTCATATGTAAGGGTATTACTCCCTGATAAACTGTCTGGATTATTAGTAAAGGGAAGGAACACTTGGTTGAATAGTCACCAAAAGCTGACAAGAGAGACCTCTGAAAAGACACTATTTTGCTTTACTCTATTTCCATAAACTATGAAGAAAACCTATAGCTCATTTACTAGGGAACTCTGTAAGTGTGGCTTCAGTGGGCAGAAAGATACATTGACTAACTAAAATGAGTATACTGGACTAAATGAAGAGATTCACCAGGACGAAAATATCACAAGGCAACTGGAAGATCACACACCTGATTAACTGCTGCCTGAAGTTCAAATTGAGGATGAAGACCAACTTGGAGAACCCATCCAAATGAAGAACAGTGATACTTCCATGTAGGATGAAGTACCCACAACAGGATAACATCACACAAGATCCAGAGCATTTGCAGATACATGTCAAACAACCACAGATACATTCTGCAAACCATAATGAAATCATGCCACTGTTTGAAAAAGAAGCTATTACATTTTGCTATTGGTGCTGTTGAAACTGCAGAGAGTTCTCATTTATACTTTGGCTCAGATGCATCAATTATAACAGCTCATATTTGTGTGACTGCATACAACGTTAGAGGGATTACTCTGCACAGATTAATGTTGCTACCTCTTGAGCATAGAAAACAAGAACAAAAGATTGACGGGAGAAACGGTTTGGGAATTAAAGCAGAATTTGAAGAATATGAAGAATACTTATTGTACATGGAGCATGGTACATAATTTCATCTTTGCTTTCATACATCTGAAATCCTGAAGAACAGTCTAAATCAGCTATTTGCCTATAAAAAAGCACACACATTTTACTGGGGAGGGGGGAGGTTGTTCTTATACAAAGTGTTGAGTTGCAATAACACAAAGACTACCAGAGAGAATTTTGGGAATGTAAATTTGTGGAAGAATTTTAGTTAAGACGAGTTAACTATAAATAAGACAGGCTGAAGATCCTGCCCACGTACCGATACTGAACACAATACTTATAGACAATAGACCAGAAGACGACATTTTCAAAGTGAAAAGATGACACACTTTGCTGTGAGTGAGCAACAATACTTTAAATCTGAAATTTCAAAAGAAATCTGACTAAAAAGAGATTCTTATCCTCTCTGTGTTTAATGCCCACCCTGAAAGTTTGCTATGCCTTTAACAAATATTCCTTGATAAGGAACAAGAAGAAATTGTAGAAAATAAAAATTGACAAATGGGATTATAGTCCATTTTTATACCTGCTAATATTGAAGATGCCCAAAGATGCTTTGCAGAGCTACATCAGAATGTGCCTTGAACTGCAAGTATGGAAGAAATGTTGGAATTACCAATTAACTCTATGTTAATTCTATGACACAGTATAGATATACAATCAGGATTAGTGAATTGGGCAGTAAGAACTGTAACCTCCATTGTTTTACATACTTCTGGAAAACATGTGCAACTGGTGAATATCAAATGTGACCGCATTCACCATATACATAGAATTGAGGTCAAACGTCAGCTCCTCAGAACTGTTTGTACTACACAGCCTACTTCCCATGTGTGTTTTATACCATTTTAACTAGAAAGTGACAGGATGTACCCTGAAACATCTGATTGTGTTTTAAGAAGCTATGTGGCATTGTCAAAGGTTAAAACTTACCATCACAGAACTATAGGGCTGGAAGGGACCTCGAAAGGTCATCAAGCGCAGCCTCCTGTGCTGAGGCAGGACCAAGTACATCTAGACCATCTCTGACAGGTGTTTGTCCAACCTGTTGGGTTTTTTTTAAAACCTCCAATTAGGGGGATTCCACAACCTCCCTTAGAAGCCTACTCCAGACCTTAACCACCTTTATAGTTAGAAAGTTTTTCCTAATAGTTAACCTAAATCTCCCTTGCTGCAGATTAAGCCCATTCTTTTAAAGACGCTATGTGGCACTGTCAAAGGTTAACATTTGAGCAGGCCTACACATAGTTGAGTTAATACTTGGCCAGGGTGATGTGCAATCCATTTGATAGTATAGCTGGTTGCATGAATCTTGTCCATGGTACTTTCCAAAGTTTATGCAACCCATACTGGGTGTACGGCTCTCTGTAAAGGATTCACAGTAATTAGTGAGTTTAAAATGGATTGTTTTATATTTATATATATATATATGCTTTGAGTAAGAATCCAGTGAAACAAACAGCGAACACACTAGCAGAGAACCAAAGGCGAAAATTCCAAAGTCTGTAATCAGGAGGTATGATGAGAATTATTTACAATTTGGTTTCGGATTTGTCGGCCCATAGAAAATCCAAACCCACAGTGCCTGGTATGTTCTGAAGTATTAGTAAATGAGTCGCTGAAGACAAGGAAATGGCAGCACCATTTGAATAAGACATCCATATTTATAAATTGGTGAATTTCTTTTTATGCAAACAGCGAGAACAAATGCAACAACAAAGTCTGCTTATTTAAAGCTGCAACAGCACTGAGGGCATCCTGCCTCATATCACTCAGGATAGTGAAACAACAAAAAGTCTCACCCGATTGGAGAACAACATCTACTTCCAGCAGCTATTGACATGTATGAAGTCATCTAGCCGCCCGAAAACTGAAAACCATCCCTCTCTCTGACAGTGTAACACTGAAGAATTTATGTGCTATCAAAATACAGCTCACTGACAGCATTAAGGTTAATGGTACATACATGCAACAACTGGATGAGCTGAGTGATGTGGCTTCAAAAAGCCAACTCGTAGAGTTTTTGTACGGTTTCAGCAGAAGGGTGACGCCAATGAAGAAATGCTTTTCTGCAGAGAAATGCAACAGGAAAGGAAATTTTCAAACTGCTAAATGAATTGAAAATCACCAGCAATATCAATTGGAAAAACAGCATAGGCATCTGTACAGATGTGCACTCTCCTTTCCTTCTGCCGCACCCCACTCACAGTTGTCTGTCCTTGGTGAGCAAAGACCCGGAGTTCAGAGGTGCATTCACATGGGTTCACTTCCCACCCCTTCACTGCTGCCTCTGCAGCTGGCTCGCTGCTGCTGCTTTCTCTGCTGTCGCTTGCCACTGCCGTTGGCCACTGCTGCTGCTGTTTTCTCTGCCTCCACTGGCCACTGCCTGCAGCTCACTGCCACCGTTACTGCTGCTGTTGCTTGCTGCTCACAGCACTTCTGTGATGGCTGCATTCTGAGGTTCCACTCCACCACTTAATCCAGTCCTTAGGGTTTCAGCTCTTAGTGAACGCACCTCTGACCTCTGGGTCTTCACTGACCAAGGACAACCAACTGTCAGAGGGGTGCCGCGGTGGGAAAGGGAAGTGGCATGTTGACAGGACAATTTTTGTCAGGCTTTCACACCATAAGGTGGGCAACTGAGGCAAAGGACACTGCCCAGCATACTGTGGGGTGGGTGTTTGCTTATGGTTACACATTTTTGAATCATGATTGTTCCCCAAACTAATGCTGAGTTCCTTCTCCCTTTTAATACACGTTTTCTTTTGTTTCAAACAGACTGTGCTGGCGAGTGGGGAAATATTGCCCCTTAGATATTTTCTGGGGTGGTTGAAGGAACAGTAATCCACACCGTGTAGAGTCAAGCATAGGAGTTTATTACGCACAGTGCTGGTGGAGTGTCACTTTGCTTATCAGGCTCAGAAACACTGCAGAACAAGTAATTACAATAGATTATATAGGGTGCTCATTGGGCGGAGAGAAGTGACGGAGGATGGGTTTCCCCAAGCCCCTGGATAGGTGCTAGCAGCAAGACAACATAAGCACAATAAGCCAATGGTCTAAAAGATTACATAATGGCTCTGCCCAGGGCCCAAATTAACCTATCTCATAGAACTGGAAGGGACCCTGAAAGGTCATTGAGTCCAGCCCCCTGCCTTCATTAGCAGGACCAAGTACTGATTTTGCCCTAGATGGCCCCCTCAAGGATTGAACTCACAACCCTGGGTTTAGCAGGCTAATGCTCAAACCACTGAGCTATTCCTGCCTCCCACCCATATTTAACATCTTGCTGACACACAGGTAATTACCCCCTAACTATGTCTATTAAAGTGTATAGGTTAAATCCTAATTTTGGAGTCCAGGGGAATAAGGTAGCAGCTCTCCCAGTTGACCAACAGGTACATTCCTGGAGATTTAAAGCAAAAAATTAATATTTAACAATAACAATTGTTTATAAGTTTACCCTTGCATTTCTGTGGGCTAGGATTGGCACACATCTGTGAGGGGAGGGTGTCATAACTTACGTTAAGGCCTTATGTGAGGCCTTTCTCAGCGCTTCATGTGTCTATACCTCACGATAAGGACGCTGATTACATTCGGAATTATGCTGACTCCGCTCACTGACTTCAAATACACAAGGTTATCTGTTTACCGCAGCTTTCTCTTAGCTATGTATTGTTCTTTGTTAGCTAGTCTTCATCTGGGCCTATATGAAAAGTTCTTAGCAGAAACTGTAATTAAAATTTTACATCCACAGCAAATGGATTTTGGCCCTTCAGTGGTACTTAATTTTCCCAGATTACTGGGTGGGGGCTTGAGCCAGTTCTGTTTTGTACTCTTAAAAGCAATCCATAGATATTGAACCCTGACTTTGTTGTGGCCAGCCCCACGTGGCAGAAAGGTTACACACCATAGGCTATGGCACTGCAGTGCATTATTGACTGCAAAGCCCAGGCAACAAAACAAATGGATGCAAAATTACGCAATATTCTTAAGAGTCCCAGTAAACTAGCAAACCTTGTCACGTTCATGTTTATTTGCTATTTTGTGTTCTGAGATGGGTGCAAGCCACAATACTGTGATGCTTCATTCAGAAGCGCATTAGCTGGCTCATGGCAAAATTTTGAAATATGTCTTGGAATTTAGGAATGCACTGCTGCAGTTTTGTCAGGAGTTAATTCTGATTTGCCAGATTGCTTCAGAAATGGTGCTTGAATGGCCTGATTTGCTTACCTTGTGAATATCTTTTCCATAGCAAATACAGCTAATTTATCTTTGCAGGGTAATAATACCAATACTTTCCTTTTGCAAGATGAAATAAAAGCTTTCCAGAGGAAACTTCATGTTTGGAACATAGGAATTGAGAATGCAGTTGCAGACATGTTTCCACTTCTTTCAGAATACCTCAACAGCACTGACAACGTTCTGTTTGATAGCATCAAACAAAACATCATAACACACTCAGTGCTTCACCAGAAATGTTCATGTTACTTCCCTGAATTGGAATCTGACTGCAATGACTGGGTTTGGGACCCATTCACAGTAAACGCAAAAAGTCAGCATTCCCCTGACAGCAAAGCAAAGGATGACCTGATTGACTACTTTTCTGACGTTGAGATTTCCTTCCCAGTTATTGGAAACTTTCTGGTTGGGAGTTAGATGTGAGTAGCCTATATTGTCAGAAAAAGCAGTAAATGTGCTTTTTACCATTTTGCTGGTCTGTGTGAGACCAGCTTTTCTGTGCTGACAGCGAATAGGACCAAACAATCCAACAAACTTCTTGTTGAAATTACCTCAGACTCTGACTCTCCAAAACTGCCCCAAGAATTGAAAGGTTGTACAAAGCAAATAAAGGACATCTTGCTCATTAATAATGTACAGTGACCAGCATGTAATATTCTTTCTTTCTTTCTTTCTTGTTTGAATTAGTGGCTGATTTTGATTTAACTACATGTTCTATTTCACTGTTGTATATTGGATACAGTAATGTTTTATGAAGTTAATACAAAATCAATATTTCTGTTGCACTGTTACAGAATTTAAAAAATAACAAATAGTTTCTTTATACATATATGAGAGAGAGAGAGTGTAATGGTGGATCGCAAAAAAGGACAAAATGGAATTGGTTGGTCACTTTATAAAAAGTGTGGGAACCACTTTGATCAAGAACATCATATGTAGAAAATTATTCAAAACGCAGTTCATATACCCTATATGAAGGATATGGAATGATTACCAGCTATGAAAAAAAAAATCATCCACAACAAAAAAACTGAGAGTTATGGTTGTTATACAGATAACATGTCTGCCTCAGCCACAAAAGGAAGAACATGCAAAAAGGAAACAAAAAAAGTCAGCTCAGCTAAGGTTACATTTGTACTACTCCATCCAAACACACAATTCATGTTTTCCATACTGCTACATTCAGGGAGCTCAGAGCCAGAGCCAGTGCTAGGCATAGACAGAGTAAGCAATTGCTTAGGGCCCTGAGCAGCTCAAGGAGGGCCCCTATTAATTATTAGTATGTGTTGCGGAGGGGGGCGGGGGTAATATTCCTGCTTAGGGCTCACAGCAAAGTCCGAGCTCTGCACCGTCTTAGGATGCCTGCCTTTCAGTTCCCCTTCTCCCCCCCCCCCAAATATCCCTGTCTCTACACAACTGCTATCCCCTCTTTTCTTCTGTATACATTTAAGACTTGACTCCATGTGAAATATATCACACAGCTTTGGTTCAATTGCATTTTCAGAAAAGAGGAGTCACAGCATCGTGATTTCTGTGTCTTCTGCTAGAGTAATTGTACCAAGGGGGTGTGATCAGAATTTTCCTGAGTCAAAATGGCATCATTTTTTCCTAGAAGTCCCATAACTGTAAAAAGCCATTTATGCTATTTTACTATTACTGAAAAAGATATGACTGTTTTCGCTTATACACAATATACTAAAATCAACATTTTAAATACAGAATTCATCTAAGATTAGTGATTTAATTTGCAACACATACTTCAAACAGAAAACAGAGTAGACTTACTACAATGTGTACATGAATTTATAACCTGTTTAAACTAAAAGCGAATTTCAAGAGAACATATTCAAACATTCTGTACCAACAGCGATACCTCAAGAAGGTAATCACATATTCACATGTGACTGCAGACTGACATTGGCAACATAGGAATTCTGATTTCTTCTGCAAATTAGACTTAACTGATTATAAAAATAATAAATAATTGAAGTGAAATGCACATACAACCAAAATGAATGTTAACCTGCAAGTTTAAATTCATGCAATATTCATGATCAGGTTATTTATATAGCAACCTTAATTCTCTCTCAATGAGATTTTTGTTAATGAATTAAACAGCCAATATAATATTATATTCTCAACAGAGGAGGAGGCTGCAGGATTTAATTGGCTTCTGCATTTAGACTGGAATACATCTCTCCTCTGCAAAGCTAGTAAGATATTCTTACAGACCATTAATGTTTCCCACCAGTGCAACGGCAGCTAAAATGCCAGACAACCAGGCTACCATTGTGCCATCGTCAAACATCTTTTCACAGATGTAAATATTTGTAGTGAAGCCAAATTAATGGCAGCGTTTTTTGTCAGTGTTGCCTAGGTAACATCAATACCTACTTTAAAGACTGCCACACCTCTCAGTCTCCTGGAGGCTACTGAACAGATCTGTCAGCACAGAGGTCTGATCTGACCTCCTGCATACACAGCACAAGAGCTATGTTTGTTAGGCTGGAAATACGCTATGACAAGATACATACTGGGGCTTAAAGAACACCTCTGGCAGTTATTTATAAGAAACCCAGGTTCCCTGCTTATCACATATGGTGTATGCTATAAAAGTGCAGGGGGAGGAGCCACATGGGTGCCTATCCAGGAGGAGGTCTCATGTCCCCTGCCAGCTGTCAGCCTGCTGGAAAGTCCTCAGGTAGCTGTGACCAAAGTGTTATGAGCTGCTTTGCATCCACATGTGTTTATAAAGCAGGCCAGAGGAAAGGACGTTAACTATAGTTTGGGGCTTTATTTTACCTTCCCTGGCTGAGGTATCTGCCCACTGGCTTACATGTGCCATTAAAGTAAAGTTTACTAGTGCTCCCCATGAACCGCCAAGCAGCAAAACAACCACCAAATAAATACACCGCTACCCCGATATAACGCGACCCGATATAACACGAATTCGGATATAACGCGGTAAAGCAGCGCTCCGGGGGGGGCGGGGCTGCGCACTCCGGTGGATCAAAGCAAGTTCGATATAACGCGGTTTCACCTATAACGCGGTAAGATTGTTTGGCTCCCGAGGACAGCGTTATATCGAGGTAGAGGTGTAAATACATACTGTGATGGAGCAAGGCCGGATGGCTACAGGAAAGTACTGAAGAACAGGTATATTAGCTCCAGGCTAAGCAAATCCCTAGTACCATGGGAACCAAAATGGCAGTTGCTCCAGGGTAATCAAGGCACCTGGGGCCAATTAAGTACTTTCTAGAAGGCACCAGAGAGAGCTACATTGATTGGAGCACCTGCAGCCAATCAGGCCAGGCTAATCAGGGCACCTGGTATAAAAAGGGAGCTCACTCCAGTCAGGGGNTCCTGCATACACAGCACAAGAGCTATGTTTGTTAGGCTGGAAATACGCTATGACAAGATACATACTGGGGCTTAAAGAACACCTCTGGCAGTTATTTATAAGAAACCCAGGTTCCCTGCTTATCACATATGGTGTATGCTATAAAAGTGCAGGGGGAGGAGCCACATGGGTGCCTATCCAGGAGGAGGTCTCATGTCCCCTGCCAGCTGTCAGCCTGCTGGAAAGTCCTCAGGTAGCTGTGACCAAAGTGTTATGAGCTGCTTTGCATCCACATGTGTTTATAAAGCAGGCCAGAGGAAAGGACATTAACTATAGTTTGGGGCTTTGTTTTACCTTCCCTGGCTGAGGTATCTGCCCACTGGCTTACATGTGCCATTAAAGTAAAGTTTACTAGTGCTCCCCATGAACCGCCAAGCAGCAAAACAACCACCAAATAAATACACCGCTAATCCGATATAACGCGACCCGATATAACACGAATTCGGATATAACGCGGGAAAGCAGTGCTCCGGGGGGGGCGGGGCTGCGCACTCCGGTGGATCAAAGCAAGTTCGATATAACGCGGTTTCACCTATAACGCGGTAAGATTGTTTGGCTCCCGAGGACAGCGTTCTATCGGGGTAGAGGTGTAAATACATACATACATAAATAAAGTGAGTAGCTAGTGCAGAAGACACAGTTCAGGCACAAGTCACGCTCAGATTGTAAAGGAAAATAATATCAGCCAAGTTGGAATAGAACAACACAAGTTTAGGAAACATTCAAAGTTTCATTGGACGTCTTCGGGAAAGATAACCTCTAACTGCTTCCCTGCCTAATTAACTGCCTCCCAGTTACACCGTGAGTTAACTTCTCCTAGGTGAAGCTGAACTACCTGAGGCTGGATTAACTGAGGGGGCTGCAACCCTGACCTCTGATTTCCGAGGGAGCCTCCAATTCTTGAAATACACACAATATACAAGGGAGATATTGATCATATTCACACTAATACTAAAAAGAACCAAAAAAACCATGTATGTCTCCTGTTAACACTGATCTTGTCCCAGTTTCTTAAGCTTGCACAATTAAAGTTTCATTTTTTCAGACTTTCAATTGCTGGCAACAGGGGTGCAAATTTGGGGGCGCTAAGTGGAGATGCTAATCGTCGGTCACCGGCTGCTAATGACAGGACTTCACAGTAAGTTATCCAAACTTACTATTCCTTTGCTACTACTTCAGAATCATCTTCCAAAGACACTGAACCATTTTTCTCAGAAAATAATAATCAACGTGAATATATGGATATGAACTTGCTCCCTCAGGAGACAGCAAAAGGAAAAGCGAGTGTTCTTGAAATCCAGGACAAAAATGATGATGAAAGAGACGACCCACTTTTCCTACCACGTGTCCGTGCAGAAGGCAGTGAGAATAGCAGTGATAAAGAGGATAATGTTCCTGTTAGCATCAAACAGGACCCAACTAAATGGCGTTCTCTGATAACAGGAGTTTTGCACACAATGGACATTTTTTTGATACATTCTGTTTTCAGAATTACAATGACCAATTTATAGATGCTGAGCAGCAGCCCAAACATCAGAAACAATATCTCCCACCCCTTCTTTTCAAATGAAAACTTCCAAATGGAGAGCATTATCAGAGGCATTGGTTGAGCTGTATTCTGTTTCATGTGCAAACGCTTTTCATTTCCTATTTTAGCACCTTCATAATCCCAGGCTTTTCTGACTGGAAAAAAAAAAACAGAAGAGAAGACTTGTTCTCACAAAAACAGTACGGAACATGGCAATGCCATGGCTGCATAGCCAGCACGTTTACAAGACAAGAAGCGCATTGACAGGAAGTTGGTACAGCTTCCTGCAATGCAAACTGCTTACAGGAAGGAAGTTTTAAGGCATATTACAGTGTTTAATGTGTGCTTGGGCTGAGCCCTGGCACTTCTAGGCTTGGCAGTTCATAACCCTGGCATCTGTGGGCTTGCCATATCAGTTATAAAAGAAAAAAAAAATCTCTCTTTTTTGGTGTTTTTCTCTTAAAATTCTCAACCAACGTTGTATCCATTCTGCAAGTTCTTTCGTGCGTATAAGAGATTCCAGCAGCAGCAGCTCAACATTCTGCCTCCACTCACACGTCACTCAGCTGCCAGAGGAACATCCCTGGAGCGCAGTGGTGCTGCTTACATGATGCACGAGCATCAACGCTCCACACAGCAACCAATAGTTCATGATAATGTCACAAGGTCCAAAGAAGATATGGTTGTATTTTTCTAACTGGGGTGCAGGTGAGAATGAGTCAGCTGGTAAAAAAAAAAAAAAAAAAAAACAGACGCAAAGATACTTGCCGCCACCCACAGAAAAGAACCAGAAGATTTACCGAGTACGTCTGTTTAACGTGTCAGAGTCAGCCGTACAGTAGAAAATCAAGTTCACAAAACTGCAGGCGAAAGTTGCATACAAAGCGATTTCGATTATTGTGATTCGGAGCACTATAAAAAAGACGACGAAACAGCTCAACATGTCACAGCTCGTAAAGATTTACTTCCTACAGGATGGAAACATGAACAAAAAAAATCCCCCCCCCCCCAAAGACAGTACCTTTGGTTAGTCATAAATGGATCAAATCTGGGGTGTTGAGTGTATCAGCAAGTCAGTAACTTGGGTCCTGAAAAATCTGCAGGAATTAAGCTGTCAAAAGAATGGATAGAAGCTAGTGTCAGGTCCTGTTGTACTGATAAAATCAAGCAACAGAAAGCAGCCCATAAAAAGATAGCAGAATATGCCTAACCCAAAGCACATGTCACAGCTTCTGGTATTTGACAGCAGACAAAGAAGGACACATTAGTGCAAATAGCTGCAAATGCCCAGTCTGCTCAAATATTGACAGAGGCCAGAATCTCCTGTACTGCTTATAAAGACGCAAAGTGCAATAGGCGCTTTGAACAAGAAATGGACTGGACACGGGGCAGATTTTACATTCCAATGTGGTACGCTCTAACATTCAAAATCACATTCCCTCTCAAATGAAGAAAAAGTTGTTTGACAAAATTATAGCACTTGCTCCGAAAGTGAATCTTTTACTTGATGAAGCCACAGCCTTAAACCAAAAAAGTGCTCCTCTCATTGTGTATATGCGGATGCAGTTAGACGGTTTGGAGGCTCCTGTGAATGTTTTTGTTGACCTTGTTGAGCTCAGTGATCTGTCTGCTGGGGGAGTAGTGAGCAGTTTGTCGTCTGTGCTCAGAAAGGTTAATGTAACTGAAGACTTTCTTGCCAAGTGCATAGTAGCAGTTGCTTCTGATGGAGTTTCAGTGATGTTTGGGCAAAATCCTATTGTTGTGAGCTGGTTGCAAGACATGTTTCTGAATATTATAGCATAGCAGTGCTCTGCTTGTCGGCCAGAGCTTGCAGTCAGTGATGTTATGAAAGATGTGGGAGTTACAAATCACTTTAAAATCTTGCTAGACAAGCTACACAAGCTATACCACATCTGGAAAAAAGTGATTACAGATAAAAGAGTTCGCAGAAGTTCTTGACATTTACCTTGCAAAATAGGCCGAGTGTTAGACACTAGATGGGTTGCATCAAGCTTTAGAACGGTGGAAGCTGTTTGGAAAGCTTATCCAGTTCTGAATAACCACTTTAATTCGGCAGTGTAGTGGGGTGGTCCCCCGCTCCTGCCCTGAGGGGCTTAGAATAGCCAGCAGAGGGCTGTGGCTGGGGCACAGGCTGATTGGGGAAGTAGGCCCAGCTGGGAGCCACGCCCCAAACAGACCACAGCTGGCCTGTATAAGAGGCTGTGAGCCAGAAGCCCAAACACAGTTTCTCTCTGTCTGTAGAGAGAGACGGGCCTGGCTGCCGGGAGCTAGAGACAGAGTACCTGAGTGGAGCAGGGCTGGGGAAAGGCAGAGGAGCCGGGGAGCTCTAGCCTGGAAAGCCCCAGGCTGCGGCCTAGCAAAGGCCAACAGGTACTAGCAGTCTGTCTCTGCCTTCAGAGAGAGAAGGGCCTGGCTGCTGGGAAGCTCAGGGTGCCTAGAGTGAGGCAGGGCTGGGGAAAGGCCAGAGGGGCTGGGGAGCTCCAGGCTGGCAACGCCCAGGCTGCAGGGCCTTGTCCAAGGCCCCAGAAAGGCACTGGGTTCCAGAGAGGGGCAGCAGGTCCAACCCCAACCTGGCCTGTGATGAGTGGCTGACACTGCAGTCTGCCCCAGGGCGCGGGGGCTAGTTGGTGACTGGCAGTAGCCTACGACTGAGGCAAGGTGGGGATATTGGGTGGAGGGTTCCCCTGGGAGGGGGGAGACCCAGTGAAAGGGGCACCGGGGTCCTGGGAGGGACACGGGCCAGTGGCAGCCTGATCACCAGCCTGAAGAGGGCGCTCCAGACGCTGGAAGAGCTAATTCCCAGGACGAGCAGCAGGAGGAGCCACAGGGGTGAGTCCGCGCTCGCTTACAGGCAGCTAAAGACATTCCCCGTGACAGCGCAACATGCCAAAGTTATGCAGATCGGTTATCATCACATCAGTTCATCAGTAATCTTGGTATTATGTATGATGCAGTGCAGGAGTTGTCTGAGTCATCTCTCAAATTGCAAAAACACGACTGCATAATCATTGATTCTCACAGAGCTATCTGCCGACCAATATTGGTGTTCAAAGCAATGGTAGAGAAGCAAGGGAGATATTCTGTGCAGTGTCAGAATGCCATTGAAGAGGATCTGTTTCAGGGAGTGCACTTGCGTGAAGGACAACTTTGCAACAAGAAAATTCACAGGAGATAATTATTTTCATAACTTAGCAGAAATTTGCGAAATCGTATGTTGTCTACTAAAGGCAGGACAGGTGACAAAACTGGATACAAGAAACCAATTGACCAATTGGAAATGTTGTATAGTCAGTACGGGCCCGAAGAGCTACCTACGCTGTACGGAGAAAGCGAGACTATTACCTCAGGAAATAGATCACCTGTTATGCCTAGAGGTCATAGAACCAGTTCCTACTCACCTCAGAGGCAAGGGTTTTTATTCCAGATATTTCTTGATCCCCAGGAGAAAAGGAGGTTGGAGACCCATACTAGATTTAAGGGCACTAAACAGATATGTGAAGGTGCAAACGTTCAATATGTTCACACTAGCAGCCATTATTCCTTCTCTGAAGCATGGAGATTGGTTCTCAGCCCTTGTATTAGTTCAACTGGGTCTACAGCTCAATACCCAGAAATTGACCTTGACCCCAGTACAATGTCTGGAGTTTATTGGGGCCGAACTTAGCGCAGTGCAAGCAAAAGCGTTCCTCTTGCTGCACAGATTCAACACCCTGACGAGTCTCCTAGAGACAGTCCAGGCCAGTCCACAAACATCGGCCAGGAATTGCTTCAGCTTCTCGGGCACATGGCGACATGCACACTTGTGACCCCACACGTGCAATTTCACATGAGATGTTTACAGATATGGCTCAGATCTGTCTACTCTCTGAACAAGGATGAGCTAAACAAGCTACTGTTAATGCCCTCCAGGGTCAAACACTCCTTGGACTGGTGGAAAGAACCATCCAACGTCAGTGCAGGCATCCCATTCACGCAACCCCCACCAACACTGTCATAAACAGATAGTTAAGGGTTAATGCCTCTTTTACCTGTAAAGGGTTAAGAAGTTCACCTCGCCTAGCTGACACCTGACCAAAGGAACCAATGGGGGGACAAGATGTTTCAAAAGGAAGGAGGGAAGTTCCCTTTGTCTTGGGTCAGTTTCAGTTCTGGCCAGAGAGGAAAAGGAATCAGGACTCAAACAGGGTAGTGAGTATTTAGTGAAGGAATTAGCTTATGTTTATTTTCTTTTTGTAACTTGTCTTGGGCATTAGAGGAATAATCAAATTGGCTATTCATTGGTGTACTAAGGGTTTTGCCCAGGGGAACATCCTGTGTGTTTTTAAATCTGTTGTCGGTGAGATCAGCTTGTATGCTATCAAACCATGAGTGGGGTGCACCAGCAGGGAAGGGAGGAAAATGTGGTGTTAAAGAGACATTTGTTCATTAGAGGTTCACAACGGGGGAGGGGAGGGGGAGAGAGATGAGGTGCAGTACTCTGCCAAAGATACCTGGTGGGATGGTCCACTTCTTATTTACATAAATATATTGTTGATTTACCATTGCTGTGTTCTCCCAAATTAATGCTGTGTTCCTTTTCTCTTTAATAAAGTTTCCCTTGTTTTATACAGACTCAGTGATTGCCAGCAGGGGGGTATTTCCTTTTAAGGGCCCCCAGGTTTCTGGGTGGGGGCTGAAGCTGGTGGGTTTGTTAGTTTTCAGAGGAACCCCTACATATTTGAACTCAGCCCTTTTTGCTGCCGACCACACCTGGCAGAAGAGTTACACGAATCCGGTATGGACAGAATTCGTACAGGGAAAATGTTGCCTGACTGGCCATTAATCTTTTGGTTACATTAAAGCAGAAATCAAAGATAACTTTTGTGTCATTGTTCCCTTACTCTAGTCTCCCCACTGCTCAGTGGATGGCTGATATGCAAGCAGCTAACGATGAAAGGCACAGTGAAAAGAGGCAGTGACAAAAGATTGGGGACACCATCCCACTTATTGCAATTAATGCTGCCTCATGTCCAGGCCTGGGTCCTGCCTAGCTTGCAGCACCCAGCTGGACCATTAATGAACACTAAGGCCACGTCTACACTCATCTAGATGCGATAAATCGATCCCCGAATCGATGTCTGTACTCCACCTCGGCAGGAGGAGTAAGCAGAGTCGACGGGGGAGCCGCGGCGGTCGACTTGCCGCCGCGAGGACGGCCAGGTAAGTCAAACTAAGATACTTCGACTTCAGCTATGCGAATAGCGTAGCTAAAGTTGCGTATCTTAGATTGATTTCTCCCTCCCCCCCCCAGTGTAGACCAGCCCTAAGAGTGCCCGTTAAAAACAGATGTAGGTAGCACTGTGTCCTTCCACACATTTTGAAGGATGCCACCTAACAGCCTGACACCCCACCGAGATCTGAAATCCATGCTCCCCAATGCCAATGCTAAGACTCACGTCACAAACATCTTGTAAACGCCTGCATTAGCGAGAACACTGAGAGCCTAAACTCTTCAGGAGCAGTGCTACTGGCCGGGTGCTGCCATAGTAACCATTCATCTTCATTGAAACTGTACATGGTCGTCTTATTTGCCTTTTAATAATCTGCTACAGCAAGAGAACAGTCTCACCCACTCTCAGACGTGTTTTCCTTGTCAGACTAAGCAACCCCCTCCCATCTGTAATGCTACTCCAGGAGAGTGCATACCAGAAGTCCCCACACTTCCTTTGCTCGCTTTGGGGAGTGCGGGGCCCCCCACCTACTATCTGGGGCTGAAAAAGGGGTAGGGAGGAGGCAGCGCTAGCATGCTGGAGGGAGCATTGTGTGGTAGCCAAATGGCTGGTGCAAAATGCACACACACCTCCCTTTCCTCCATCCCTTATACAGAGAACAGCCTCAGAGACTGTGCTTCAGGCAAGTCCAGTTTTCATAGTCCTCTGCCTACGAGAGCCCAACTCTGCACTCTCTGGTACTCAGGGCTTGTTGGTAGCTGCTTTGGATCAGCCCTCTCTTGCTCCACTTTGAATTCAGGTATCATGTTCCTGAATGTAAACCCATTACTCAAACATGGTGACATCATCATCCTAGGGCCAGCGGTCCCCCTACAAGCTTTCAAAGGTTGGTTCCAATATCTTTTTTCTTCCTGTTTCCTGGAGATAATGGAGGGGGAAGATAGGTAGGAATAAGAAGTTTTCATAGAATCATAGAATATCAGGGTTGGAAGGGACCTCAGGAGGTCATCCCTGGGAGGGATAGCTCAGTGGTTTGAGCATTGGCCTGCTAAACCCAGGGTTGTGAGTTCAATCCTTGAGGGGGCCACTTAGGGATCTGGGGCAAAATTGGTCCTGCTAGTGAAGGCAGGGGGCTGGACTCAATGACCCTTCAGGGTCCCTTCCAGCTCTATGAGATAGGTATATCTCCATATATTCTTTTTTTTTTTTTAACCCCCTGCTCAAAGCAGGACCTAATCCCAACTAAATCATCACAGCCAGGGCTTTGTCAAGCCTGACCTTAAAAACCTCTAAGGAAGGAGATTCCACCACCTCCCTAGGTAACCCATTCCAGTGCTTCACCACCCTCCTAGTGAAAAAGGTTTTCCTAATATCCAATCTAAACCTCGCCCACTGCAACTTGAGACCATTACTCCTTGTTCTGTCATCTGGTACCACTGTGAACAGTCTAGATCCATCCTCTTTGGAACCCCCTTTCAGGTAGTTGAAAGCAGCTATCAAATCCCCCCTCATTCTTCTCTTCTGCAGACTACTAGAACAGTAAAGTTCTTTTCAAACGAGAGTACATCATGCCTGCCTATACCTGCAGCATGGGTATTAGTCTAAGGTTATGTCTACACTACGGACTGTACAGCGGCACAGCTGTATTGCTACAGCTGTGCCGCTGTAATGTCTGCCTGTGTAGCCGCTCTTTGCTCTCCTGCCGGCATAATTAAACCACCGCCATCTCCCACCAACCTAGCGCTGTCCAGACCAGTGCTTTTGTCAATGAAACTTATGTCTGTCAGGGGTGTGTTTTTTCACCTTAGAGTTTCCAGGCCAAAGACAAAAAATCGCATTAAAGTCTCTCTCATCTTTCAAAGCATAAGACATAAATTCCAAATCTGCTAATTCCCTCTTCCCTGTGAACTTCTCTCCTATATTCAATCCATTTGCAGTCTTCTACGTTCTTAAAATAATGAAGATAAGTATCACGGATGCTCTTAACTGCAATTTTATCCTGTGATTTAGACATTTGGGTTACATTTTCAAAGTCCCATGAAAATATAATTCCGCCCACTTCAGGAATCACTGGGTGAAGTCTATGACCCGTGTTATGCAGGAGGTCAGACTAGATAATCATAATGGTCTCCCTCAGGCCTTACAAATCTATGAATAATGGGAGAAATTGTTAAACTGCTACCTTATTTGCTGGCCACCACCCTCGCATTACAGACTTCTGAAGAGCAGTTTATATATCAGTTTTGCATGTAGGCAGGGCCGGCGCAACCCATTAGGCGACCTAGGCGGTCGCCTAGGGCGCTGCTATTTTGGGGGTGCCGGCGCCGCAGCCGCCCGTAGAAATTTGGGGGCAGGACCTTCCACCACCGCTGTTGGGGGCGGGATTTCGGGGGCGGGACCTTCCGCCGCCTAGGGCGCCGGCAAAGCTGGCGCCGCTACTGCATGTAGGCCAAACCTATTCTTCGATTGTAAAGTTAGCACTGCAGAAACACTACTGCATCAATTTATTGGATACACTATAAATAAAATCTTTTTTTAAAAAGACTCTATATTGTATTATTTAGTATTACTGCAATCCAGTTTCATTGTTTATAAGGTTTGTGATTTCCTTACTCCAAAAGGAGCAACATAAAGCCAGAACAAAAGATGTATCTGTTGTCCTTTGCTCTTACCACATCTCTTCTGTATCTTTGAGAAAGGGAATTTTGACTCTTCACGACACAGGTGAAATATTACGGACACAATATTCAGTAGTGACGACTGTTTCTGCTTTGTAGAGATGATGCTGTGATGAAGCAGTAAGACACAGCAATTTGTCAGGATGGATTACCGTACTCATCATTTCTGTGGAAAGAGGCAGGTGTCTTTCCCAGAAGAAGATGCAACATCTCATGCAACTAGTGTAATACAAAATAATAATAATCCAGAGTTGTATTACAAGACTTGCCACCAAAAAATAGCTCTCGACCCTCAATGTGTTAAGCCTGCAGCTTTCCCATCTCCTGAAAATCAGTACTTGATGTTTACTGGCCCAGTTAGGCCCATCTGTATTGGGAGCCATGTTTCTAACTCTAATTGAAACGTATCTTCTATTTGTTTCATGGCTCAGTGGTGCTTTGAGGCACCGAACTGCCGAAGAGAAACTCTCAGGTTGTAACAGCAGGGGTGTCGTGCTGTCGGAACAGTCCGGAATGTCACCCTGGCAGCTGAAATCCAGGCCAGAGCAGCGCTCTGGCACTTCACTTGGTGCACGTGGTCGCAGCACCACACAAATTTGGCCCGTCTGTCATGAAGAGAAGGGGCAACCGGGCCAAATTTGAGTGAGTGGGGTTTGGACTGGCCACGCCTCCATCATCACAGAGAGGCAACTGCTTGGGTCAAATCTGATTGGTGCTGTGACCCTGTGTGCCAGGCCACAATGCCACTCCTCCCTCAAATTTGGGAGAGCTGCTGGGTGACCAGGACTTGGAGGAGCTACACTAGCCCAGAAGGGGAGTGGAGCACTGAGCCTGGGGTAATGGTGAGTGGTCAAGAAAGTCACAGGAGTGAGTAAGGGACAAGGGGGAGTTGGTGGTCTGATAGGAATGTCGCGGAGGCTGTGAGGTGAGGGTGAGTAGGGGATGTTTGGGGGTGGTGGGGTTTGGGACTGGGATGTTGGGGGCTGCGGCCAGGGGACTGACATGCTGGGGACTGTGGTGAGTGGGACGTATGGCTGGGATGTGTGTGTGGGTTGCTGCAGTGGAAAACCACTGTCAATCTGGTGTGATCAGCCAGTAAAATGAGGCTTATGGAGTGGTCCAAGGCTTATGGAGTGGTCCAAGGCTTATGGAGTTGGATCATACCAGTAAATCTGGTATCTCATGTGTGACAGAACTACTAACTTGAGAGCACGTCTGCAGGACTCCTGCGCGATAAAGTTCAGGACTGCATCGCTTGCGTATGAGTGCGGGTTACAGAATGCTGGTAGGAAGGAAGAGAAATGCGGTGGCTAGGCAGACAGAAGACTGCCAACTTACCCGAGAGCTGAACACGAGCAACTGAAGACAGTGCAAAGAGCATGAAGTAGGTAAACAAAAAGCAAGGGAACTCGGGTGAACTGAGCTGCAGGTGTAAGCCTTGAGTAGCCACTGGCCATGTGCTGCTGCTGGGTTTAAGAGCAGCCCTGGCAACGCCGCACAGCCAATAAAGGCAATCTGGCCGATCAGTGGTTTCAGCTGTGGTTAACTAGCTCAGTGGTTCTCAATCTTCCCAGGCTACTGTACCCCTTGCAGGAGTCTGATTTGTCTTGCGTACCCCCACGTTTCACCTCACTTAAAAACTCCTTGCTTACAAAATCAGACATAAAAATAGAAAAGTGTCACAGCTCACTCTTACTGAAACATTGCTTCCTCTCTCATGTTTACCTTATAATTATAAAATAAGTCAATTGGAATATAAATACTGTACTTACATCTCAGTGTATAGTATATAGAGCAGTATAAACAAGTCCTTGTCTGTATGAAATTTTAGTTTGTACTGACTTGGCTAGATGGGTTGATGTACCCCCTTAGACCTCTAAGTACCCCCAGGGGTACACATACCCCTGGTTGAGAACCAGCTGATCCCAGCCCCAGCTGCAGGCCCTCATTCCTGACCATTGGTCCCTCCAGGTCACTGCAGTTATACAGGGTGGGTAAGCATGAACAGGCATTTATGGTGATGCTTGCTAGCTATAGACCTCTAGGTAGAGCAAGGATGGCTGTCACCACAACCCCAGTAGTGCCAGCTCTCACAATTTCATCACAATTCTAACTATTTGGGGGTATTTTTACTTGTCACATAAAAACATTATGAAAGGCTGCCAACTCACAACTTTTTCCTTATTCAAAATGGCTAACAGCTCATTAGAACGGCTATACTGGGTCATACCAATGGTCCATCTACCCCAATATCCTGTCTTCTGGCAGTGGCCAGTGCCAGATGTAGTAGGAAGAGGGCCTGAAACATAAGCCCATGTATTAGAGGACTGGTATGAGGCCTGAGGCCTGGGCTAAAGTAGTTAAAACTTTGCTAATATAAAGCAAAGTTAAGTTGTGAGCAAGAGGCAGGCCTTGCTAACAAAATCTGGCAAAAAAAAGGGCTAATACTGCAAAAACACACATTTTTAAGTAGTGCTAGGTACAAGAATATATATGCAAACATATTTTTAAAAGATGGTACCAAAACACCTTAATACCAGCACATTCCTCAAAGATAACAGAAACACACTGACCCATTCTAAAAATAAGGTTAAAGTAACAGCATAATGAATAAAAATGTGTTGATTAAACCAATATGTACAAGGCAATGGGTGACAATGGGTGGCAAAATGTATCTCAAAGGAAGTGTCTTTGGCCAGCCAAAGGGGAAATACAAAGTCCAGCCATTCACTGAGCTACATCCATTGTCACAGGCATACATGTGCTAGTATAACTGTAGACATTGATCCAGGGAACTAGGACCATGCTTTGTTGACAATAAATCTGGCTCGGTGCCTTCGTGCCTTAACGGACCTTGTGGTTATTGGGCAGTTCGCTCAAGGTCTGCTCTGCCAGGTGTCTGCACAGAGCTGGGACGGCACGCAGGGAGAACACACACACACACAGCTGAACATCTGACAACACCAGATACTTCAGAGGGAATGAACAGAACAGGGAAATTTTGAGTGATGCATTCCCTGTCACCTAGTCCCAGCTTTGGGCATTTGGAGGCTTAGGGTCACCTGGACCATGGGGTTATATCACTGACCATTTTGGCTAATAGCCATCGATGGACTTATCCTCCTTGAATTTATTTAGTTCTTTTTTGAACCCAGTTATACTTTTCACCTTCATAACATCCAGTGGCAACAAATTCCACAGGTTGACTGTGCGCTGTGTGAAAAAGTACTTCCTCTTGTTTGTATTAAACCTGCTACCTATTAATTTCATCAGGTGACCGCTGGTTTTTGTAGTGTGAGAAAAAATAAATAACAATTCTCTATTCCCTTTCTTCACACCATTCATGTGTTTTTAGACCTCTATTATATCCCCTCTTAGTCGTCTCTTTTCTAAGATTAACAGCCCTAATCTTTTTAGCCTCTTCTTTTATGGAAGCCGTTCCATACCTTTGATCATCTTTGTTCCCCATCTCCTATTACGGTCAAGGGGGCTGAAGCCATCAAGATGGCCACCATTTCCCTACAGTCTATTTGCATGTGGAAGTCAGGCTGCCTTTAAAGTTGGCTGCCACCTCCCACTGTTTTCAATTAAATTGAAGCCAGGCTCAAAGGCAAAATGGCTGCCATTCCATGGTTCATGGGGCTAGACAGGACGGAGGGAGGACTGAGAGGAGCAGGAGATACACATTAAAAGGTGGATGTGAAGAGCAAGGGGGAGCAGGAGAGGGGGGTGCAGAGGCATTGATGGGGTGGGAGATGTTGGGGATAGAATGGTGGTAGGGTAGGTAAGAGGAGCCCATTCCACCCAGTCAGGGAAAGGCAGTATTGCCAAGTCTCATGAATCAATCACGAGTCACAGGATATTGGTACTGGGAGGAAGAGCTGTCGCAATGATGCAATAAGCTCCTCCAATCCCTTGATTTTCAGGGCTGGGCAGAGCTCTGTGCAACAGCCTTGGGTCTGAGGACACAGACATACCCAGCCACTGCACCTTGCCTTCAGAGTATGGCCCTAGATGGGAGAGAGGATCCTGGGGCAGCAGGAGGCAGGGATGTGGTGCTGCTGGGCCCTGGGCACAGCAGAAACCGTGAGGCAGTGGGAGGTAAGGTAGGGGGCAGGGCCGGTGCAACCCATTAGGCGACCCACTGTTGGGGGCGGGATTTTGGGGGCGGGACCTTCTGCCACCTAGGGCGCCGGAAAAGCTGGCGGCGCTCCTGGGAGGGGGAGAGGCAAGAGAAGTGGTGCTGCCGGCTTCCAGGTAGAGAAGTTCTCGGGCAGAGAAGAGTTGCTGCTGGGTCAAGACAGTAACAGGAAATGGATGGTAGTTCCTGGTAGTATGTAGACCTGTTTGTTAGCCTGAGGTAGAATTTTGGGTTTGATTTTTGATACTCTTATATCTTATACTAATATGTGTGAACAAAGAACAAAGACACTGTGTGTGTTGCTTCTGCCTTGCCAGATGCGTTCATTAGTATAATGAGAAAAGATAAGGAAGAGAGTTAAAGTGTTACTAGGTATGGTGGGAGTGTAATAGATGAGCACACACCGGAAGGCTGCCTGGCTCTGTTCTCAAGCCAAGGTCAAGCAACCAGTTAGGAGGGGCAAGTGAGTTGGAGGGGGGAGGCATAAGACACACTAAAAGCCAAAGAAATG
The DNA here is from genome assembly GCA_003942145.1 of Platysternon megacephalum. NCBI lineage: Eukaryota > Metazoa > Chordata > Testudines > Platysternidae > Platysternon > Platysternon megacephalum. The sequence continues at coordinate 1,236,594 of QXTE01000138.1, forward strand.
CCCATCCCTGACCGAAGCACAACCTCACTCCCTACTCCTCCTATGGGATACCAAAGAGGTGGTACCAAGCCCCCAGACTCATGACCCTCCAAAACAGAGCATGACCATAAATTGTAAGAGGTGGGACCAAGGGTGTGCAATACAGGTATAATTATGCCCACTAAGAAGGAGGAGGTGGGAACAGGGACACTAGGAAAAAGGCTCTGATATGGATATGCTTGTTTGAAACTAACCCCAATAAACATCGCATTGCCTGCACTTCGGACTTCTGGTCTTCTGCTTTCTGTCTGCATGACAAGAACCAGGGCAGGGGCAAAGGGAAAGCCCCTCACAGTTCCCCTACCTCAGGGGTGAGGAGAGGGTAAGTGAAGTCTCCCTCCAAGCAGTCATGTAGAGGCATGCGTTTCTGCATGCATCACAGGTTGACTTTTAAACCTGAAATTCTCACACACACACACACATACATCAGCAGAGGAATAGGCAGGAGCTGAAGTCAAAAGACAGACTAAAAAAACCACATCATTTGGTTTTTTTCTTTCAACCACATGATTTTCGGGGAAGTCTGACACGTGATTTGTAATTTCTTGTGGTGGGCAATACTTTCAAACCCCATTCCAAACCAATTTCCCCCCTCACAGGGACTTTCATATTGGATTCGGCTGCTGCCTCACGGCACACCACTGAGGTACGGTGAGATTTTATCCCCATTTTACAGCTGGAGAATAGTCGTCAATTTGCTCACAGTGACAGGAAGAGTCACTGTCAGAACTATGATTAGAACTCAAGTGCACCTGGCCCTCACTCCCCTGTGCTACAGAGTGTTTTCATTCCCGTGCCAGGCAGCATACCCTTCAGCCCCACATATTCTAGGAGGAGTTGGCACTGGCTGACCCATGCATTCAACACTTTCGGGCTACAAGTAAGACTCCTTCTGCGCTGGCTTGAGGGAGCGGAATCACAGGTCAGAATACGCTAGCTACAATCAGCTCCCTCTGGACTGATTTTCCCAAGACGGACAAGGGCAGAGAAAAAGTCTAAGATTATTTATTATTTGCTTTTAAAAAATACCATTGATAATGAATAAAAATTTCCAGTGCCCCAAATCTCCAAAGTCAGCTGGAAAATGCACTTCCAATGCCAGCCTCAGCCCCAGGGGCAGGTGATTCTGCCTTTGAAGTAGTTCAGGGTTGCTAATTAAGCTGCTCCCAGCAGGAGAAAAATCAGAGGTTCTTACAAAAATTGAAAAGCTTTTTTCTTGCAGCCTGGTAACCAGTCAGTGGCAGCCTGGGTATAAATAAGGCAGAATTAAAGTCTATTATGGTTTCTCTGTGAGTGGCCCCTGCTGATACTTCAAAGACAAAAATGTCCCAGCTTTCTCTCCGGCATCACAAGTGCGTCTCCGCAGACATTTCCTCCAGAGAAGGTGCAGCAGCTCCTGCATTTTGAAATACACGTGGGAGTCACTCTCAAAGAGACTTTCTGCCTACTCACACCAAGCAGGCTGCCCTCCAAGCACCGATAAGTACAGTTGGTCAGGAGGTGGGATTTCTGTCCGATGGAAAATTTTGACATTTCAAAAGTAGTTTCCCTTCTTTGAATCTGAACAGAAAAAGTCAAAGTGTGGGGGAAAAAATTGCAGAAGGAAGTATTCTGAAGAGTTTAGAATCGTGAAAGTCGAAATGGAATATTTAGCCATTTCCGATTATAATGTTTTGTTTTGACACTTCAAACTGGAAGAGGAAGTCCGAGAGGAGCCATTTTGAGTTCAGCTTTCAGTGTGTCAGTTGGTCAAGATTAGGAAAGGTTCTTGGCTCCTGTACAACACACACATGCACACCAGAGTGGGAGAGAAGGTGGAAGTGAGGTGGCTAGTGGGGAAGAAGTAGCCAGGGGTAGGAGGCATCCCAATGTGTGGGAACATTTAACTTCGTGGCAGAGCAAACTGATGTAGCTTCCTGCTGGCACTGTAAACGAGGCCTCCCAAAATGAGGGATGCTGTGACCAATGGCCAGTGGTGGAACCACAGGAGGAACCCAGATGTGCTGGGCCACGTGCCAAAGACCCCATCTCAGAGCCAAAGGCCAGGGGTCACCTGCCACCCATCACATCAAGCTGGCTCCCCAACCTTCTCCAAATGCAGCCCCAACAACTTGCCCACCTCGCATCCCCTCAGAACTGGTCCAGGCATGGCTGTAATGGGAGCCAGTGAGGCCACATGCTATGGAGCTGCTCTTCCCTTTGGGTCGTGAGAGGGAGGAAATGAACTCACTGGCCAGGGTGCCCAAAAAGAGAGAGATGGCATGGTAGCACCTGCAGGAGGAAATCCTGAAATGGCAGGAAGAAGCCACCAAGTGGCTCCTCATCTAGGTAGTCACTATGGGAACCCCTCTGCTCACCTCTCCCCCCACACACAGGCTATGCAACACCAGGTCCCCTTTGCAGGACAAGGATGCTTAAAGGGGGCAGCCATCTGCCCTGGATACCCTTTTGTTAACAAATACAAAATAAGTCACCCCCATTAAAAAAAACCCAACATTGCTATGAATGTCCATTAGCATTCCTGTTAGTTATCTCTGTGTCTCTCATTTCGGGGATGTGAGCTCAGGAGATGAAACAGCAATCACACTTCTTCTAATATACCGACAAACAACAAGCTTCAGAAGCAAAGTTATTGAATGGAAGAAGACCTGTGCTCGGACCACTTTTGGTCATTAGCTCTCCAGTTTAGCAGAGTCATAAAAATCTGCCTGATATTTTTAAAAATAAGCCTCCAATGGCTGTTAAAATAGATATTTTTTCAAGGTGTTTGTAGCCATACTAGCTTTTACTAATTTTTTGGCTATACACCCACAGTGGGTAAAACCGGGAGGCCTAGGATTCTTTGCGGGAAACACCTGACTGTGCTTCATCAACCAGACGTTTTTATCTCTTTGCAAAATAAACGACGTTTAGAATGGAACATACTGGGTCAGACCAAAGGTCCATCTAGCCCAATATCCTGTTTCCGACAGTGGCCAATGCCAGGTGCCTCAGAGGGAATGAACAGAACAGGTAATCATCAAGTGATCCATCCCCTGTTGCCCATTCCCAGCTTCTGGTAAACAGAGGCTACGGACACTATCCCTGCCCATCCTGATTAATAACCACTGATGGACCTATCCTCCATGAACTTATATAGTTCTGTTTTGAACCTTGTTATAGTCTTGGCCTTCACAACATCCTCTAGCAAAGAGGTCCACAGGTTGACTGTGCGTTGTGTGAAACTTCCTTTTGTTTGTTTTAAACCTGCTGCCTATTAATTTAATGTATTGACCCCTAGTTATTGTGTTATGAGAAGGAGTAAATAACAATTCCTTATTTAATGAGCCTTAATGAGGCTGATTTTTATTTTTAATCATTTAAAGAATGTATAGCAATTATCTTTCTATAAATGTGTACATTTTTATATTTGAAGGCTAGGATTATAACAGGGTTTAAAAGAGAACTAGTTAAATTCATGGAGGTTAAGTCCATTAATGGCTATTGGCCAGGATGGGTAAGGAATGGTGTCCCTAGCCTCTGTGTGTCAGAGGATGGAGATGGATGGCAGGAGAGAGATCACTTGATCATTGCCTGTTAGGTTCACTCCCTCTGGGGCACCTGGCATTGGCCACTGTCGGTAGACAGGATACTGGGCTGAATGGACCTTTGGTCTGACCCAGTATGGCCATTCTTATATTCTTATTATACAAAGAAGTTGGAAGGGTTTTAAGGTAATATTTTAAAAATGCATTGCATGGGAGAATTGATTTAAAAAAGTGACTATTTAAAAAGAATAAAGGCTGACTTTTCAACCTGAAATGATCACATAGGAATGAGAAGAGGAGTACACAGGAGTTAACAAGTCAAAATGAAGATTATAAACATCTTAGAAGGATTCTTTGTGTGTGTGTGGGGGGGGGGGTTGTGGGGGAGGGAACTCACAGCACCAACCCCCTTCTTGTACTTTCTTCTTACTTCAGTTTGCAAATAAATCCATGTATGGCACTTAAATGGCCTCTTGCCACAGAATCTGAGTGCCTCACAATCATTAATGTGCTTATACTCCTAGCACCCATGAGAAGCAGGGAAGTGCTATAATTCTTGTTTCTCGGGTGGGGAATTGCGGCACAACGAGATTAAGTGATTTGCCCAAGTATGTAATTCATTACTGTTTAGATGGGTTTTACATTAGCAGCTAAATGGGCAAAGCTCATTTCCGTATAAATCACAGATAGATGGTTTCCTTTCCTAGATCCCTTCTTGGAACTTTGAATTTCCTCAGATCCATCTTTAGAGCAATACTTTTCTGAGAAATCGGAGTCTCTTTTCCAGCTCAGGAGCAATCCCTACCGGCTTCTTGAACTTTGCTTTCTCACACTTGCTCAAGGCATTTGATCTCCTGCAGGAATTTACTAGCCGGCTGCTCACAGTTCCCATCTATCTTACTAATCAGATCACCAGGTTGGGACCTCTCCGAGAGTTTGGCAACATTTTCCTTCTGGTTCAATCTCCTTGTCCAGCTCTCCCAGCCAGGCCAGGAGCCGCTGCTCTTGTCCCTCCAGAAACTGGCACAATTGATCTAATTCAGACACAATCTTCTGCCTCTCAGTTTCTGTTTTTTCCAAACACTCTGGGCTTCTCCACCCTCCAGTCACTTTAAATCCCAGGAACTTTTTGCTCTCTTCTTTCAAAGTCTGCACTCAGGTTTGAATTTGTTTGTTGTATCCTCAGCAGCCTCCTCTATGGCACAGAGAGAGGGAACTCTGTGAGCCCAGATTCTCTGCAGATCGAACAAGTTAGTTGCTGGTTCTCAGAACAGTTTCAGAGCCTCTCACACGCTCTCATCTCCTACTACTATTGATGCCCGCAAACTCAAATCTTTGGCCATTTCTACAACATCCTCCAGCTTCCTGTTTGCCCTGAGGTTTCTCTGCTGGGCAGTTTCTCTGCACCGAGAGCAGGAGAAGTTTGTATCTGTTTCCCCCCATCCCAACCACTGGATGATGCGGGCACAGCCAAAGTTGTGCCTGCAGGGTAGAGCCACTGACTCTCTACCCCGAGGATTTCCCTCAGGAGCCAGGCCACGGGCAGTGCATGTATTTGGTTAGCCTGCTGGAGCACCCTCACTGAAGAGTGTCTAGCTGAAACACAGGGAGTGCAGAATTCTTACCTCAGAAGAATAATATTCCTGATTATCACTACAAACGTTTTTTTCTCTCCTGCTGATAATAGCCCACCTTAATTGATTAGTCTCGTTAGAGTTGGTATGGCAACACCCCTTTTCTCATGTTCTGTGTGTATATATATCTTCCTACTGTATTTTCCACTCCATGCATCCGATGAAGTGGGTTTTAGCCAGTAGCGGCGCCAGCTTTTCCGGCGACCTAGGCGGCGGAAGGTCCCACCCCCAAAATGCCGCCCCCCACAGCGGCGGCGGAAGGTCCCGCCCCCAAATTTCCACAGCCGGCCGGGGCGCCGGCGCCCCCAAAATAGCAGCACCCTAGGCAACCACCTAGGTCGCCTAATGGGTTGCGCCGGCCCTGGTTTTAGCCCATGAAAGCTTATGCCCAAATAAATTTGTTAGTCTCTAAGGTGCCACAAGTACTCCTTGTTCTTATTCCACTAAGGGGGTGCCTTGTTCATCTGTTGAGGTCTCCTTTGTCTTGCCAGCCCACCTGCATTTTTCAAAGGCACAAATGGCAGTTTAGTGCCCACTGCCACCTGGGGCCCGGAAGCCTTGTAGGCAGGTTTCCCACACTGGAAACAAAACACCAGGCCACCATCCCGGTGGGCCTCCTGCCACGGCACCACAAACTGTGCTGTCTGTTTCTGCTGAGCAGCTAACTGTCCCTTCTGCTGCTTCTGCAGGAATTAGAGAGGGACTGTGTGGCTACATTAAACAGTGCCTGCAAGAAATGAACTAATATTTAACGATTTGTATTGACATTTATTGCGATACACTAAATCTGTTGGGAACAAGGGGGCAGCAGTTGCCTAAGGGAATTTCTTCTTGATTTATTTTATCTGTATATTGTGTGTGTGTAAATACATACCCTAAACTATGCACAGATTGCATTGTGTTTTATTGATACATGGGGGAAGCATGGAGCTGGAATTAAGCAGGGTAGATTAATGGACTGTAAAGACAAAGAGAAACTTTTCTTCATTTTTTAAAAAAAATTAAAGAGTTTGTGTGATCTGATCTTTAGAAGAGCATGCTTCAGAAAACAAGATGGATACTTAATTTGGTATAGACCTGTGGTTCTCAACCGGGGCTAGGGCAGCCTCCTTGGGGGATGCAAGGAGGTTTCAGGGGCCCCACCAAAATAAACCAAAGAGCATACAAAAATAAAAGCTGTTACACCTTGTGCTACTTTGACACATTGCTTTTTTTAATTTTTAACCAGAAAGCATGTTAATTTTCCTGCATGATATGCTGAAACCTATTGGCTTCAGTTTGTCTAAACATGCACAGCAACTAACATTCACATGCTCAGGTTGCACAGTATGTTCTCCATTGACATCTGTTGTAAAGGAGCTATTTCAGCAGGAGCACAAGAAGTTACACAGCACGGGGAAAATCATTGTAAAAACAACCAATAAATATCAGATATGGATAAATTCTTAATTCAACCATCAGCTTCAAAACACCAAAACCCACAGAGCGATGATATCGAACTTCCTTCAACAAGTTCAACCACCGTAAGGACTGAAGAACAATGAGGAGGCGGTATGAGTGAGAAACATAAAGCTGTTATTAACCTTGCAAAATTTAGGAAATACAAAGACAGCTATTTGAATTTCAGTTTTATTTGTTCTGGAAGTGGAGATATACCTCAACCGCAGTGTGTAATTTGTTTCCATGTACTGTCCAATGAATGTTTGAAACCCTTAATTACAAAACATGAAATTTATAAGGACAACTAACATTCATTTTTTGAGTGAAAGACCAAGGAACTGCTTGGTGCTAAAGTAGTAAAGAAATCCACAACTACTGGGATAAAAAGCTTGTAAGGACATCTTACATAGTGGTACAGAAAATTGCTAAAGCAAAAAAAAATTGCATGAAATTGCTGAGACTTTGATAATGCTGTGTGCTACTAAGGAAGTGTTTGGAGAAGGCCAAGTTACTGGCAAAAATACTGATGTCAAATCATGCTGTCAAATAAGGGGGGAGGGATAGCTCAGTGGTTTGAGTATTGGCCTGGTTGTGAGTTCAATCCTTAAGGGGGCTACTTAGGGAACTAGGGTAAAAATTGTCTGGGGATTGGTCCTGCTTTAAGCAGCAAGTTGGACTAGGTGATCTCCTGAGGTCCTATCCAACCCTGATGTTCTATGATGGATGACTTCTATGTTAGAAGACACAGTCCAGCTGCACAACAATGATTTTGCTATACAACTAGATGAATCCAGACATTTCAAAAATGTCCCATTTACTTGCCTAACTTCGGCATGTGTGGAATAAGGAAATAAAGGAAGATTTTTTTTTGTTTTGCAGAGTCCCAGATGACAACAAAGGTGGATAACGTTTTCAGACTGTTTGATGATTTTATGATTTCAGCAGAAATCAGCTGGACTAATTGCATGGGGGGGTCTGCACTGATGGAGCCACAGCAATGACCGGAAAGCATTCTGGTGTTGTGCAAAAAATAAAAGCCGTTGCACCTCGCCCTATTTGGACACACTGCTTTTTACACCAAGAGGCACTTGCTGTGAAAGATATCGAACCAGGTCTTCACAGTGTTCTGAACACAGCGGTAACACTCATTCATTTTTATTAAATCCAGAGCAACAAACTCAAGATGTTTTGCTGCACTTTGTGAAGAAGTGGGTGCAGAGCACGATTCCTCGCTCATGCATGCAGAGGTGAGATGGCTATCTCGAGGCAGAATGCTTACCTGTATATTTAATCTCAAGGAAGAGATACGCACCTTCTTAGCCGACAAGAAACCTGAAATTGCCGAAGTGCTGAAAAATAATGTGTGGCTGGCAAAACTGGGTTACCATGCAGACATATTCAGTATAATAAGCTGTATAAAACTATGCAAGGTGGGAGCACTAATTTTATTGCCCAGTGTGAAAGAATTGAGGCATTCAAAAGAAAACTACAACTCTAGAAATTTCGTGTCTTTGGGGGCCCTTCTGATATGTGTGAGCTCTTACATGCTTTCATTCAATAACGAAACATTGACTTTGATGTAATTAAACCTCAGCTAGCAGCACTTCTGTCTGGTCTGCTTAACAAATTTAATGCTTATTTTCCTGAACTCCCAACGGAACAAGACACTACACACATGTGGACTACAAACCCCTTTAGTGAAAACTTTAAAGCTAAACTTCCATCCACTGTCCCATCAAAGCTGTTAGAAGAGCTCATTGACCTTTCATCAGACAGCTCCCGGTTCAATGAGGTGACACTGGAGACATTTTGGTGTGAGTGTTCCGGTGAATACATCACTGGTTCTTCTGCAGCGCCGAATGTTTTGATACCTTTTAGTACCGCCTTCTTATGCGAAGCTGGATTTTCAGCCATGACATCAGTGAAAACACAGTACGAACATTGACCGTGACATGTGCGTGTGCTTGTCGAAGATACCCCCGTGTCTTGACAGAATTGTTGATTGGCTCCACCACCAAGTTTCACACTAAGTAAAACAAAAATAATATTAGTGGGTTTTTTAAATTTTTGTACCTATATTATCCTTTCCTTTTTATATTATATATATGTGTGTGTGTGTGCTTAACTGTATAACTATCAATTTAATACATATTTTAATCTACTGGATAAGCAGAAAAACAGTTGTTGTGTCACAGGTGGGCCATGGAGTTTTTATAGCATGTTGGGGGCAGGCTGGTATAGACCACTGTTGATATAGCTGCATCACTTATAAACTATATAGGAAAGCTAAGGCAGAGGCTCTTAAGTAAGCAATCTACACCATAAGCAATATGTTGGGCCAATACTCACTGGTATTTCCAGCACTCAGAGATGTACTGGGCAGCAAGGACAACAAAGCCAGAGTTGGGGAGAAGACAGTTTTGTTCTATTCTCCAAATCAGATGAGCCTGGACAGCCATTTTCATGGAGCTACTATCAGCATTACCACTGGCACTTAATATGAACACTACAACTGAATGTTATTCAAGAGCGGATAACATTGTTCTATAAAAATGCATTTGTTCTGATATATGTTCTGTAAGGGAAATAGAATGTTTTACAGTGGATAACAATTCTATGAGAAACAAATCTATAGCTAGTTGAGTTAGAACTGTGTGTGGTTTTTAAAAATAAATTTCTCTGCTAGCATTAGTTTAATACTGGCAACTCCATGCAGCTGGGTCTAGATCAACTGTCTGAATAGGTACGAAAGTACGAAAGAAAGCAATGTTTAGACTATCACTGTGCATACTTTTTCAGTGGGGTTTTGCAGCCTGGACATACGACATCTCTATATCAAACTTGAGAAAATTCAACAGTAGAATATAATATGGGTGAGATACTTCATATAAATCAAACACATTTCATCTGTATGGTTTGTTTCAGTGAATTCACAGGATGCCCATAATTTTACTTGTGGATGATCATTAATAAAGGCACCTGTGAGAATTCCTACTCTGAACAATCAGGGCTCAGCTTTGCCTTTAAGGCATAGATCTGTGTTAGACTAGAGCAGAGCTGTAGAATTTCTCCCAGAGTGTATCTGTTGCTGCTCCCCTCCGAACAGCTGTTCTGCCTCTTAAGCCAATGCTCATTGTAGTTCAAAGACTTCAGGTTCTCTGCTGTTTGGCTCCATCACTCATACTATGTGAGGTGCTCCTGGCTGAATATAAACCCACAGAGGAAGTGGCGGCAGAAGTGTCCGAAGCAATCGGCGATTCAAGCTAGACACAGCATAGGTGGTCAGTTGGCCATCAGCTCTGATTTATGAAAATGCAGTTTTCTTCTCAGCAGGAAAAAAGGTCTCTGCAGGATTGTGTATGTTCCTAGCGGTTGAAGAGAAAGTGGAAGAGGCCCGCATATAGACTAAACAACGTATTGAGCCAGCTTGTAGCATCTGGTAGGGAAGCACGGTGGAAGTTCAGCTTTTACTAGCACAGGAACTCCCACCTGGAACTCACTGGCTTCCTAGTCTAAATTACTTTACTGTAAGGCTGGCCTAAGAACTACAGAGACTGTTGTCCCATAACTATCAAAACCAGACTGGATAATACCGTAATGCATACCAGATGTGACCAATGCTGCCATTTACTTTTTAACTCTGTGTGCAAGCATATGTATATCTTTACTATGCGATGCTGTGCAATGACGCTGAAATCTGACTGAAGTTGCCTGCCCTTGCTCCCCAAACCTTCCTTGCTCTTTTTACCCCCATTCCACTTCATTGCATGAGGTCTGAAATTACAGCTGTGAGCTCTTGCATTACACCAGGGGTAGGCAACCTATGGCACGCGGGCCGAAGGCGGCACACGAGCTGATTGTCAGCGGCACTCACACTGCCCGGGTCCTGGTCACTGGTCCGGGGGGCTCTGCATTTTAATTTAATTTTAAATGAAGCTTCTTAAACATTTTAAAAACCTTATTTACTTGACATACAACAATAGTTTAGTTATATATTATAGACTTATAGAAAGAGACCTTCTAAAAATGTTAAAATGTATGACTGGCACGCGAAACCTTAAATTAGAGGGAATAAATGAAGACTCGGCACACCACTTCTGAAAGGTTGCCGACCCCTGCATTACACCATGAGAAGGGAGGTCTTCCTCTGTGTGAGTATCAGAAACACTGCCACAGACTGGATTTCCCAAGCCTAACACCTGCAGGTTATTCAGGAGCAAGGGTATAGTTTGCAATGAGAGGTGACCTTTCCCATCTTCCTGGTATAACTAGTATCCACTTGTACAGTACAGCATCGGTAAGAATTCTGTTTTGTTAGCAGTATGTTTTCATCTGCACAAGCAGAATCACCCTAGACTGTTGATAGTGTCAGCACAGGACAGCAGGAAACTAGCAGAGCATTTCCCCCTAGCCCAGGCTCACAGCTGCATATTTTGATTCTGCTGATTTTGTGACACCTCTCCTCTATAATAATAAATGGAGATATACCTATCTCATAGAACTGGAAGGGACCCTGAAGGGTCATTGAGTCCAACCCCCTGCCTTCACTAGCAGGACCAAGTACTGATTTTTGCCCCAGGTGGCCCCCTCGAGGAATAAACTCACAACCTTGGGTTTAGCAGGCCAATGCTCAAACCACTGAGCTATCCCTCTCCCCCGCCATGGGTATATTCTGCTTGATAAAGTAAAATGTGATGCCTGTATCCAGGGAGTTTAAATGCATAAAAGAGAAGCAGTGACTACCTTGATCCATGTTGCAAAAACCCTAGCACGGCAAGGGCTAACCGTCCAGGGGCCTGACCATTATCACAGGGATAGGAAGGGATAGGGTTTCTGGGTATCAGTGCTACAACAAAGGGGTAGGTTCACAGAGACTCCGTTGATATCGTGATGCCAAATCCCAGAATGATTTTTATTTCGCCCTCGGCTTCAGATGTTATGTGCAAGATCCAGTCACATGTAAAACAAACGGATCTCTCTTCAGATAGATCTCATCAGGGCAGATTAGTTGTTGCTGTTAGATATGTTAATGGCATTGATAAACCAAAAGAGAGGGGATTCTGGAAATAAAAGAATGACTAGACAAATACTGTTCACACTTGCCAAAACCACTTTGGACACGCTGATGTCAAACATATCTAGAGTTCTGTGTTCAATGTATGATTACATACATGTCACATGAAAAAATGTAATAGAGCAAAAGAGTTAAAAGGTCAGTACCTTGCACTGCATATCCATAGAGTAAGTCTCATAATAGCACACATCTCCAGTGAAACCCCAATTGTTGTCAATTTGTTCACTGTATTGGAGAGACTCTTTGTATTCTTTTCTTGTTGTACAGAGCGGTTCAGTGTACTATGAACACACAATTAATGCTACTGCTAATGCAGTAAAGCTGTTCAGTCTGTCAAAAACTAGATGCACCGTAAAAGCAGAGTCAATAAAAGTGATCAGGAAACAATACGAAAATAATGATTACGACCTTGAAAGACTTTCCTGCAGCAGGATTACAGGAAGCATCCCAAATCCAGATATCTACCAAGTCAGAGGATCATCCCAAGCAATGCTATCAGGAGACTATTACAGGCATGAAATAAAAGGCACGCTAGATATATACCAGTTGTTCAATACAAAGATAACCAGCGTGTCTGGAGGCAGTAAAGCCACTAACAGATATACTGCAGGTGACATTGCACCTCCAAAGCAAGCCATGATAGCTGCAGCATGTGAGCTGTTCACCATGCACGGCCTAGATCCAGAAGTCTTAATTACTATGTGGGACATGCTATGAGCCAGTTGTTTAAATTGCTCTTCATTCTCTCTAAGCATGGATATCTTCTTGTTATGTGATGCCAGTAGTCGCTCCACCAGACGCCTTAGTTCGTGCAATCCTAACGTATCAGGCCACAGAGCATGAAGTAGAAGTCAACAGTTCTCAGCACTTGAGAAGGCTAAAAAAATTTCAGTTCCCAAGCAGAGAAAGGGGGATACAGTTTCATGCAAGCAAAGCCAGACATGACAGACAGAGACAACATATTTTATGATGGCTCTCCGTAATAAGGAAGTAAAATAACTAGTGATCTCAGAGCATCCCTGAGCAAATTGTTCCTTTGAACTTCTGAAATACAAGAAGAACCTGTTAAATCAGAGTCTGACTGGCACCCAGTATCCCTCTTAGTGCATGTCTACACTGCAGCCTTCACGTGTGTCTAGGTGTGTGGATGTGCCCAAACCCTCCTATTGCCCACACTCAACACCCTGAAATGCATATCTTGGGGCATGTAAATCCCAAACTAGCCAGCTCATTGCTAGCATGAGATATGGCCCACCACCATACCCACCCACTTTGCACTGTGGATGCAGCAAAGGCAGGGGCACCTGATTTCAAGTCTCACTAGTCCTCTACTCCCATTCCCACAATTCCCTGTACCCATATTTTCCTGCCCTTCTACCTATCAACTTCCCACTCCCCCATATGCACCAGAAGTTGTGAGCTTTGGAGGCTGCAGCACACAACCGCTTAAAGTGTCCGTAACCCAGCGAGCAACTAGTTGGCTACAGGAACACAATGTGATTGTAAGCAATAGATGGCAGGATTATAGCCACGAGCACGATTTCTCAGAGCATCAGGATTGTATATCTGTATAGTCCTATATCCAAAAGGCTGGCACGGTTGGGCATTGAGCGTATTGCTGTTCAGTGCCAAGAGACAATGGAACACTTAAAGGAGCAGAGGCTGGGATTCCAATCAAAAGTCAGGAAATGTGCAGTTCAGGTGTCCTTTTTATTGTGATGTGGACTGAGTGCTGTCAAGGACCCCCAGCACCGAGTCTACTGTCACCCTTGACATTTTGCTGAACACGGGCAAGGTCATTATCAGGCAGGGGAACAAGAGTGATGCCACAGCTGGCAATAATGGAGATCCCACAATAATGGAGATCATGAAGGCCAGGATGTGGTCCTTGAATTAGACCTGACAGATCTGTTTGGAGAAGACATCAGTGAAAATCCTGGAGCGGGAGACATACCTGTCCAGGGATCAGAAGCCCAGGATGATAAATGCCAACAGCGCCCTCCGCCGCACACACACGCCTTGGCCCCCAACCTTCCCCCGTTTTCCCCTGGACAAATTCTATTTTTAAAACTAAGAGCTTTGAAAGTTATGGCGAAATAGTTTACTGTCATGGAGAGTTTGCCATGCATTGCTGTGTGTGTCTGTGGTAAAGTGCAGAAGCCATGCTATTTCCATGCACATCCCTCGCATCCCCCTACTCTGGGCTTGCAACTGTGTTGAAGAGGTCAAAGGGACACTGTTCTGGTGAGCTAGGTGAGGTCAGAAGAATTTGGTGTTTACTCCTGGGGGAATTCTGTGCCCCTGGTGGTCAAAAGCGCCTCCCTGCAGTTACACTTTGGTGACAGAACAGAGGGCAGCCGGGACTGGAGCAGCCAGCCACAGAAAGGGAGGATGAGAGGCTGCATTCCTCACAGCACCCTGCCCGCCAGGCCACATGAGGAGGAATGGGATATGGGGGGGAACGGACGGAGTGGGGCACATGGGGCTCCTAGGGGGATCACATAGACTGGGGTTCAGAAGGGCTAGTGGGGAGAGACAGACTGAGGTGGGGGCATAGGAACCAGTGGAGTGACAGCATTGAGCCAGGGGCTGAATGGGAATGGGGGTGCAGGCCACATGGGAGCACAGGGGAAGGGTGGGTCAGTGGGAGTGCAGAGACACATGGGGATGCGGTGAGAAGGGGTGGCTGAGGGGGAGAGAAGGGACACATGGGGATGGGGGAAGAGGGGTGGCTGAGTTGGGGTTCAGGGACACATGGGGGAGGAGAGGAGCAGGAACACACAGGGCCGATGTGCCTGACTGAATGGGAAAGGCTCGTGGTCATCCAGCTTCTGCATGGGGGAGGCTCCCCAATTCCATAACAATCCCTTCCCACCGCAAAAAAAACCAGTTCTATACTTCTCACACACACACAAACAGCCCCCCAAGTTCACTCCCAGGCATCTTCTCAGCAATTACTTCCCTCTCCCTCAGCTCCTCCGTTAACCCGGACTCCATAAAAAGTCTTTGCACTTCTCCTGAGGGGTGCAGGAAATATGTATCTGTATTGTAGTTTAAATGAATTATTACTCAAAGTTCTGTATTGATATGCCTAGTAAGGAATCTATTTGTCAAAAAACATTTCCTGAATCTTTTATGTTGTCTCTATTGTTACAGACATATTTGCTAACACGTATTTCAAAATACCTGACCAAAATAATTGAAAATGGCATGATTATATTGTGTTATTTTGATAAGTGAAATATGCAGAATTTTGTACAATTTTAAAATATTGTGCACACAATTTTTAAATTTTTGGTGCAGAATTCCCCCAGGAGTAGATGTTCCTAGAAGACTCTCCAGTGTTGGGGTGTGTTTATGCAAGTTGTGTGTTTATTATGCCAAAACTTTTAATATTCTCCAGTTAAAACCAGCTTCATGGCTCTTGAAGCGTAACATAGCAAAACCGAGTTTTTTATTTAATGGATTTGTGCCTGTTGTCATCATTTCAGACAATGAATCCTACTTGTGTCAGCCCACCACGAAGTAGTCTACATGACTACAATGAGACTGTTACTGCTTGAAAGTCCAGTACACCTTCCTGTTTTTGTAACTATTTATCTTCACTAAACAGGCACAGATGTAAAACACATACAGTTCTTCTATTCTGCACAGTCTTATGATGCATCCAAAGATTGGCATGAAAGCTATCCAGTATTTACTGACCAAAGGAAGATCAACCTTTATTCACAGAATGACTGTTAAGTGTTTGTCCCAAAGCTCTCCTGGACAAATGAATACCACCATGTTTAATATTGCGGAAGGAAATCTCTACGTGGAGTTATACTTTCATAGACATTGGTGCCTTCAAATAATTGGGGAGTGTCTGGACTCTAAAGATTTTGCTAATATTCAAATTGCTTTAGCTAGTTTGATATCCCAGCTTCAGCATGTTTATCAGTTTTAAGATTACCAAAACAAAAGGACCACTGTCCAGGGTGAAGGTAATGGGTGTTTTTGCTGAATTCTCTTTCAACAAAGGGATATTTTTTAATGTAGAATGGTAAGTCTTGGATTTTTTTTGTAACTGACAAGCTATTCCCAGCCATTTCTACCCATCACAGCCTGAAGTTACTGATGGATTTTTCTGAGGGTACAGAGAAAATAAGAGAACAGCTTCAGCTCTAAATAAGAACTTATTTTTGGTGCTTATGTCTGTTTTAGGCCCCGAATTTACCAGCTTAGAGCATTCAATTGTGTTTTTAATTTACTTTGTGTATTTAGGATTGGTGTTAATCGGTCGTTACATCACTGGACAGCATCATCCAAGCAGAAAAGGAAAACTAAGTGAGCATGTCACTTCTGACATGCTGTACACTCATCCTCATCCCATGACTGCTACACCTTGACACACTTGTACTTCTTGGGACACTTTTCACAAGTCAATCATTTATTTCCCTTAATAATCAGAGCATGCACACACAATCATTTTGTAAGCTCAAATATGGAAACCTTTCTCCACAGCCATCATGACAGTAGGATGCTGGAGTGATCTGTTGAGTTCTTGGTCGAGGAGTTAAGCACGAGGCCATATTTTTTCTAAGAATATCATTGGAATTCCCACCCAGTATAGCTTGGGGGAAAACCATCTTAATGCCTGGGATATTGTAGTTCTGTACCATACAGGCTCGTACAGTAATGAGAACTCACTACATTAAACTGTGCACTTGATCTAAGATTCTCTCCCTGCATACTGTACAGGTTCACAGTCAGTGAATCCTTAACAGACCCTTTTTTCTCTGTTAAGTTCACTAGATTCTGGCGTGATGCCTGCGGGCTGCTAAGGGGCAAACATAAGTAATGTGTTTGGAGGAAAAAAAGAAACTCATACAAATCAGGAAAAGAAATACAAATCGGGAGATTTTAGGCCAGGGACTGAGGACTCTTTTCAGCTTTAAGTTCATTATCTTTCCATTTAAACCCTTGCATGTTTTATAAATAAAATGCACCAAAATGCTTTCTAAGGCTAGCCTTCCCCTCGTTCTCTGGTGGCACACATCGCCGCAGGGTATAGAGAAGCTGGCTGGTTTTTTATGAGAATGCCACAGGGTCGGGAGGGAAACCACACCTCCCGCATTTGGAAAATGATTTCTCTGGCTCTCAAGAATGAGCTGTATATTTGTTTCCTCCTTGATCCCAGAATTCCCTTACTGCAGATGAGAAGGAGAGTGCACAGTAAGCAGTACTACTGGAAGGAAAAGAAACACCCAGTCTCTCGGCAGGACCTATGTTAATAATCATCAAGGTGAGATAAGGGAGAACTATTCATGCCTAAAGGCCTGCTTCCATCTTCCCCTCCCGGGCAGAGAGCGCTTTGGGGTGACTCAGGGTATGTCTACACAACAAAATTATGTCGACCTAAGTTACTTCGACATACAGCCACTGCAGTAATTAAATCACTTTTGCATGTCCACACTATACTCCTTTCAGAGTAATAGCCGTGTTAGTCTATATCCGCAAAAAGGAACAGGAGTGCTTGTGGCACCTTAGAGACTAACAAATTTATTGTAGCATGAGCTTTCATGGGCTACAGCTCACTTCATCGGATGCATGTAGTGGAAAATACAGAAGGAAGATATATCTATATCTATATCTATATCGATATCTATATATATATCTTCCTTCTGTATTTTCCACTACATGCATATTGTAGCATAATATGTACATAATATGTACAATTAATTCTGTACAATTGTTCCTTCTGTACAATTCCACTACATGCATATTGTAGCATAAGCTTTCGTGGGCTACAGCTCACTTCNGCCACAAGTACTACTATACTCCTTGTGTCCATGGTGCACGTCCTCACGAGGAGAGCTTGCACCAATTTAACTGTCAGAATGGGGCATTGTGGGACCACTTCTGANACTCCTTGTGTCCATGGTGCGCGTCCTCACGAGGAGAGCTTGCACCAATTTAACTGTCAGAATGGGGCATTGTGGGACCACTTCTGAAAGCCAGCAACAGTTGATGTAAGCAACGCAGGATCTATACTGACTCTGCATGGACCTAACTATGTCAACCTAAGCGCTACACCTCGCATGGAGGTGGAGTTATTAAGTTGGCATAGCGGGCGAGTTACATCAGCAGGAGTGACGTTTCAGTGTAGACGCTTACAGAGTTAAGTCGATGTAAGCTGCCTCGCGTCAACCTAACTCTTCTGTGTAGACCAGGCCTCTGTTACTGCTCCAGACACTCTTGCCATGTCAAGCTGTCTAGGCACATAAATGTGCTGTAATGTGCAGGGAATTAGGCTTCTGAAAATCAGAGACAGAGTTGCAACTGGTCCATGCATCCACCACAGAAGTGCCTTGCCCTCCTTCACCAGCGGTGGAAGAGAGCAGTGAAAGGAGAACACATCCAGAGAGGTTCTGAAGGCCTCCTCTTGGGCTGGTCAAAGTTTTCAAATAAAAACAAATTCCCTTTTTACCCCAAAATCAAAAGAGTAGCTTACACTAGGTACTGGTCAGCACTGATTCACATAGCCACACAAAGGCTGCCTTAAACACTGAAAAAGACTGACCTTCTGCCACTCACTTCTCTATAAGGCTGCTGGGCCTTTTCCCTCCTTCTGAAGACCCCTGAGGGGAAAAAAGAGGTCTGGCTTCCCTTTCACCAACCTTGGTCTACACCAGGGGTCGGCAACCTACGGCACCCGTGCCAAACACGGCACGCAAGCCAATTTTGAGTGGCACGCCACTGCCTGCTGCGGTCCCGGCCCCACTCAGCCCCCCCACCCACCGCTCTACCCTGCGGGGGCAGGAGACAGAAGCTTGGTCCTGCGTCAGCCAAGCTTCCCCCCTCCCCCGCTTCTTCCCCCAGTGTGGTGCTTTCCTGCCCCTCCCCCTCCCTCTTCCTGCCGCCGATCAGCTGATCGCCCTTGCGAGGGGGAGGGGAAGAAGTGGCAGCGTGCTCGCTGCTCCGTAAAGGAGGCAGAGAAGAGGTAGGGACGGGACCTTGGGGAAGGGGGTGGAACAGGGCATATCCCCCATGAGGCGAGCACCCCAGCCCTCTGCCTTCATCCCTGAACTCCCCCCACACCCAGCCTTCTGCCCTGCACCTCCACACACACCCAGCCCTCNGTGGCAGCGTGCTCGCTGCTCTGTAGAGGAGGCAGAGAAGAGGTAGGGACTGGACCTTGGGGAAGGGGGTGGAACAGGGCATATCCCCCATGAGCCGAGCACCCCAGCCCTCTGCCTTCACCCCTGAACTCCCCCCACACCCAGCCTTCTGCCCTGCACCTCCACACACACCCAGCCCTCTGCCCTGACCCCTGAACTCCCCCACACACCCAGNTTGCCAGCCAGCGTCCCGGCCGCAGGCCCCGCTCAGCCCGCTGCCGGCCTAGGTGAACAGAACCCCAGGCTGGAAGTGGGCTGAGCAGGCTGGCGGCGTAAGATCAGCATTTTAATTTAATTTTAAATGAAGCTTCTTAAACATTTTGAAAACCTTGTTTACTTTACATACAACAATAATTTAGTTATATAATATAGACGTATAGAGAGAGACCTTCTAAAAAACATTAAAATGTATGACTGGCACGTGAAACCTTAAATTAAAGTGAATAAATGAAGACTCGGCACCCCACTTCTGAAAGGTTGCCGACCCCTGGTCTACACCACGTACTGAATGGCACTGACTCAGTCAAACACACAAAGGCTCCGCCCCTTTCATTAAGGAGGTACCACATGCACTGGAGGCCAGAAGATGTGTCAAAAATGAAAGGATGGTGCCTCTACTGCTCAATGCAGTCTGTGCTGCTTGTCCTTGTTCAGGTATTAAGGCGCAGTGGCTGCAGCCTCTTGAGTGGTAAGAAGGAACAGAACACAGCTGTTGCATGTTGGGGATATGTGGACATTGACAAGCTCGGCTGTGAAGATTTTAGGTTCCTCCACCTCTTTAGTTGTGAGCAAAGGGGGGAAAGGTGGAAAAGATCACCTGTCAGGTGGAGGCGTGGAGTGAGACACTTTGTCTTAGTACCATTGGTTCTCCCTACAGACAGGGTGTCAAATGTCAGTCCTGGTCTTTGATTCACATTACATGCATACGCTCCGTTATAGTATCAGTGTGCACACACATGATGATGATTGGCATTCTATAAATAGCTTGAGAGGTAGCATGACAAAATGGCAGACAAGGTAGATACATAAATAATGATGATAGGAGAGGAGAATTTCACTTGCAATTGGATCTGTTCCCATTTTGCCTTGGTTTTTTTTTTTTAAATGTGGAAGCGAGAAACCTCTGATGGATGGATTTCTGACAATGGCAGACTTTGGCTGCAGCAAGAGAGGTATTTGGGGATATTTGTTTAAACTGAGTTAGAGTTCTGATACAGGAGAGGAAATGTAGGATCATACCCACAGATTGGTTGTAAATATCTTCATATACAGACCACAACAGCTTATCTTACATAATTTACTATTATGCCTAAGCCCCTAAGTCTGCCACTGTAATCCTACAAGGATCCATCGGGATGATTCTTCTACTCCGGTACAAAGCCCCAGTAGACGCAATGTTCAGGGTCACACACACACCCTTGCCCCAGTCTGCCCTCCCCCCCCCCCCCCCCCCGGAGCTGGGCTGGGAGTGGGGCCACAGCTCCTGGGGGGAGGGGGGAACATGGCCAGGGGTAAGTGGGCTGAGGCTGGGGGTCACAGCTGGGCGTGCAGATGGGACTGGGGGCGGGGCCGGGAACAGAGCCACGGCCAGGGGCCAAGGCTGGGTTTGGGGGCTGGAGTGGAGCCACAGCCGGGCTGCGGTGGGGGCTGGCAGCTGGGCCCGCGACCGGGTGCGGCTCTGCTCCCAGCCCCACCCCCAGCCTCAGCCCCTGGCCATGGCTCCATTCCTGGCCCCGGGCTGAGGCTGGGGGCAGGGGCAGGGCCAGAAGCAGAGCCACACTGAGGCTGGGGCTGGGGATGGAGCCAGGCATGGGGTCAGGGCTGTGGCTGGGGGCGGGGATGGAGGAGAGCTGGGGGTTGGGGGGGGCTGGGGGTTGCCACCCCCCCACCAAATGTTACGCCATGCCCCCCCAAGGGGCGCACACCCCACAGTTTGGAGACCTCTGTGCTAAGGTCTCAGAGCAGTAGTGGAGTACCCCCAGGGCACAGGCCTGCAGTAGGCCTCTCCCTCTTGAAACCTGCATCCCTTTCCGCACCACAACCCTCTGCTCCAACCTGGAGCCCCCTCCTGTAGCCCAAGCCCCTCATCCCTGACTCCACCCCAGAGCCCGCACCCCCAGCCAGAGCCCTCACCCCCTCCCGCACTCCAACCCCCTGCCCCAGCCCTGTGAAAATGAGCGAGTGAGCGAGGATGGGGGAGAGCGAGTGATGGAGAGACAGAGAGATGGAGTGAACAGGGGGCGGGTCCTCAGCAGGGCCGGCTCTAGGCACCAGCAAAGCAAGCAGGTGCTTGGGGCGGCACATTTGCAGGAGCGGCATTCGGGACATTCTTTTCTTTTTTTCTTTCTTTTTTTTTTTTTTTGCTTGGGGGCCGGTCATAGCGCCCCATGACACTCACTTCCTCCCCTCTCGCAACGCTGCAGAAGCCACGGAGCAGCAGGGATCCAACATGGGAGCTGAGAACCACGGGGGGCCCTGGGAGCTGTAGTTCCTTGGCTAGCTCCCTGCCGATAGAGCCAGCCCTGGAGCAGGGAAAGAACTACATTTCCCAGCATTCCCTTGGCAGCTATCCACAGAAGGGGGAGGGAGTAAGGTAGCTGAGACCTCATGCTGCAGGAGCTGCTGCGGCAGGGCGGCCAGGAGCAGCAGCGGGGCCATAGAGGGGACCGATGCCCAGGGCGCTGCCGTGCGGGGCCGCGTCCCTCTCTCTGGGGCTCCGTTCCCCACCGGCCGCTCCCTCTGGGGCTGCCCCGCCCCGGCTCCTCAGCCCCCTGGCAGGGCGGTCCCCTGGCTCTGCCTTCCTGATTCCTGGCCGGTCCTGGAGGCGGGAGCCCCGGCTGGAGGGACCCTGGGCTGAGGCTCGGCCCATGAGCCCTGCTGCTTACCCCTACCCTGCCAGCGCCAGACCGGCTGGAGGCGAGGGGGGAGCAGGCGGAGTCAGGGCCCCCTGGGTGCCAGGAAGGAGTTGGGTGGATGCAGCCTCCGTCCCTACTAGTGTCATGAGCGGGATGCTGATGACCCACCCTGGGAGCGAGTTACCAGTGACCCAGGGCTGGGGCGGCAGGGGGCTGGGGGTGGAGGGGGAGGGCACTGGTGGGGGGGAAAGGGGAGAGCCCAGAGCTGGGGCGGCAGGGGATGTGGGTGGGGGGGGGGTAGAGCCCAGGGCTGGGGGTGCGGGGGGAGCCCATGGCTGGGGGGCAGCCACAAAATTTTTTGCTTGGGGCGCCAAAAAACCTAGAGCCAGCCCTGGTCCTCAGGGAAGAGGCGGGGCAGGGGAAGAGTTTTTGGTTGTGTGATTTTGGAAAGTTTGCAACCCTACAAGAAAACCACGTTCCAAACAGCTCCTTAGTCACAGAGAAAAAAACAACACCCCAAGCTCACTTCCTTATGCTCAGCAAGATCAGTCCCCACAGCAATCGAAGTCCCCATATAGGCCCAATACAGTAACATGTGCAGGCAGCGGCACTGTCTGAACTGACCCTGCAGATCTTGTGATGTGTCCCATCTGTTAGCATATGCTGTAACATATGTGATGGCAGGAGTCATTAGAGAATAACAACATAGCTGTTATGCTAATAGAGCTGGGCAAATACACACAAAAATAAGTATTCTTGTGTGTAAAACTTGCTGATTCTTTTCATTGGTATTTGCAATCTTTGCATATGAATATCCTTGCAGATAATGATCAGCCAGAAGCAATAGCTCTGGAAGTTATAGGGCCAATAAATATTGACAAGTGTATTTGCACCAAGAAGGTTTTTCTAACTGGGTAGGCGAGCTGTGTTTGTTATCTGCACAATATATTTGAACACTTACGAATGTTCAGGGATAATGTGCAACCAATCAAGACCAGCAGTGAGCAAGCAGCGCTGCTACTCAGAGAAGTAAAAGCCTGCAGCTTGTACCCTGAGTGGCCATTACAGGTCGTGCGGCACTTTACAGAACAGTAGGAGTGTCAAGCACAAAAACCTGGCAGTTTGCATGTATACAAACAGGTTTAGTTCATGAAACTGTGGTCCCTGAAATTTCACACTGGATTTCAGGTTCATTCAAAACCTGAATGACAAAGCAAAACAGTCTGAAGCCAAGCAAATTTAATTGAAAAAAACCACCTGATTCCCCTGTCTCACAGCCCTTTTTCACCTCACCACACCACACCCTTTCCCCCAACACACACAAAAGCTAAGGGCCTGGCTGGCTTGCACTCTTCCAGTGCTGCTCTTCTACCAAATCATGCATTCTTTTCTTCTCATCCCACTCAGTCTCCTTTTTTCTGCAATAGCAGGAGCATAAGCCCCCTACTGCTACAATACCCCTTTAAGTAAGAGGCTAAGGCATGCTCCACCCATATAAACTAAAAAGTACTGCACTATCCTACAAGAGTGGTCCCAAATGCTACAGCTCACATCAGTGATACTGTTGGGCTATCACTGTAAGGGCAGAGTGTAGTGGGCTTGTCCTCTTCTAACATCTCCCCTGGTTTGGGAAAGGTTCACACAGCCCCCTCTTGCAAGACAACCTCTTTTCTCAGAGAAATTCCAGTTTGGCTAGTTACATTCTGCCTTCCTAAGGAACCTCCCTGCAGTTTCAGCTAAATCTGCTATTCTTCATCTCTTAAGCTAAACTGGTTGGGTGCTGCTAACCAGCTGTGGTGCAGTCCATGCCAGAGGTGGATGAAGGGATCCCTTAAAGTTTGCAAAACACTTATGTGGCTCTAGGCAGTGTGTCCTACTGGATAGCGCACTTGACTAGTACACAGGAGACCCGAGTCTAGTCCCAGCCCCACTGCTAAGAGACCTTGAGCAAGACACTTCAGCTTCCCTATCTGTAAAGAGGAGATGATGCTAACCTCTTTTGAAAGATGATTTGATTTCTACTGATGCAAAGCACTGTGTAAAAGGTATTTTAATATCCCTCTTGTATATTTTTATGCAATATATACAAGCACAGAAATATTATCAGCCTACGGATCACCATTGATACACTGGACTGTTCTCATGGTGATACCTTATCAATGAAAGAAAGAATTCAAATTCCCAAATAAAATCCATCCAGATTGAATACCGACAAAAGCAAGCTACTCTGGTATGTTTATACAGTAGTAATTTAGTCCACTACCAGTTTGGTTGTTAGGAGGGGGATGACTAGAGCCTTTTCAAAGTCCAAAGCTGGAAATGACACCATACTATCCCTGGAAATGCATTGTTAATTTACTGTTCTGACAGATGATCATGGCAATAAGAAAGTGATCCCCTAAAATGGCATTGATTTGAAGAGCAAAGGAATTTGCTGGAGTTACTGGTTGTTACTAAGTCCCAATAAAGCCTTCGTCAGCTCTCAATGATGCATACAGTGTACAATGTTTCAGTACGACCCCTGAGAATGACTTGGTTTGGGTCTATCTGGTTAGGATATTTAGGATGAGACTTTAAATATTGAGATCCTCTATGCTCTGTTTCACAAGATAAATGCAATATGATCTTTTTTCCATTATAATTTGTACCTTTCACCCGTAAATATCCAACTATTTATAGAAAGGTGGATAAGATTTATTAACCCTATTTGCAGAAACAGAATCAGAATAATTTGTAGCATATTCAGACAGTAAGCAGGTGCCTTTCCCAACCTATTCTTAAACAAAAGACAACACACTGTGGGGAGTCAAAACTCCCAAGTCAAGACATCCAAGAGTCTGGTTTTGTTAAAGACTTAATAGTGGTATGTCTACATTACCCACCGGATCGGTGGGCAGCGATCGATCCAGCGGGGATCGATTTATCACATCTAGTCTAGACGCGATAAATCGACCCCCGAGCGCTCTCCCGTCGACTCCTGTACTCCAGCTCGGCGAGAGGCGCAGGCGGAGTCAACAGGAGACCGTCAGCCATCGACTTACTGCAGTGAAGACACCGCGGTAAGTAGATCTAAGTACATCGACTTCAGCTACGTTATTCACGTAGCTGAAGTTGCGTAACTTAGATCGATCCCCCTCCCCAGTGTAGACCAGGGCTAAGACACAGACTGCATGGCTAAATTCTCTGGATTTGTTTTGCAGGGTGCCAAAGTAGATTATAATCATCCCCGCTGGTCTTAAAACCTGTGTCTAACAAATTCTGCGCAAGCCTTCTTCCCATGCTCCTAGGATTTTTCACTCCAAACAATTCATCACTGTGACCCTAAAAACCCTACCATGCCAACTGCTCTGTCAGCTACTCCTCAGGCCTGACAAACTCATTACACCTAGCACTGTTTTCCATAGTGTTTATCCAAAGAGTGTCTTTCTTGTAAGTTATCAAATGTAAGCTGGTGACACACTGCTCATTAATATCACTATGAAATGTATGTAGCAACACTGAGGAATTATGGAGACTTAATGATATTATGCTGTAAAGTCTGTAACAAGGCAGAATGGATGAACAGGTCTTCTGCCGTACAAAAGCATGTCTAGTCACCTATTCCTAGTGTAAACAAAGCATTGTGAAGCCAAATACAATGGAAGTTACATTGTTTTTCCCGTTTACTTCAGTTGCAAATGTAACAGGGGGATGTAAAAGCAGCATGGTGCTGGCACACCAGAAAACCAGCGATGGGGGAGGAGAATCCTATCTGGGGGTACACTTCGAAAGGATACATTTCAAAAGTTTGCTGGACTATATGAAAGAAAAAACCTCTTGGTTATCCATTTCACTGAGGAAAACCGTTGGGCGGCGGGGGGTGGTTCATGAAAATCTGGATCCTGATTTGACTGAAAAATCAGCAAGCTCTTCAAAAGGACTTTGAGGGCGAGAAACTACTTCGGAGAAAGGAGCGTAGCTTGTCAATGCTATGCTTAATCTAACAACTGTGCTACACTTTTGTTTCAGTTGTAACCATTTCTCTTTCCATTATTCTTACTCAATATTCATTTGAATCTATTCTTTGTTAATGAACTTTTGTTTTCACCATAAATAGATTACAATGCTATGCTGTTATAAGGGACCTGATCCTGAGGTGTAACTATCCAGCTGTGTGTACCCTGTTTCTTTGGAGACAGAGGACATGGTAATTACTGTGAGTCCCAGTGCCAGGGGCTGGACACTGCAGAAAGACTTTTGAGTTATTTGCGGCACACAAAGGCTAGCAGAGCTTCTGAGGAGATTGTTTGGGTGGCTAACAGACTGGGGTGACAGGGAGCTGACACCCAGTTTAGCACCAGCAAGTCTCTCTCTCATTGAGGCAAAAGCTAAGAAGGTACCCCACAGTTTTGAGTGTCCAGAGAGTGTCACACACCCCAAATCCCATCTATCTACAGAGAGCTGCACCCAATGAGCCAGTTCCTTCCGTTGGTCAGCAGAATTAATGTAAACCTTTTCCAGCAGAATCTACACTGCTGACTGCATAGAGTGTTTCAGACAAACATGGCCAGTCTGTTGCACAGGTCATCTGAAGTGTTATAGGTTCTGTTAAGGTAAGTCTGCAGAGGACTTCTGCATGAGATTATTATATTTTGATTGCAAGTCTCAGAATATTTGGTGCTGATCTTAAAGCCCCTGCTCCTGGAGTCAAGTGATTGTGAGAGACTCTCATTTTATTCAAAGTAAAGGGGAAAAAAGTGTTTAGCCCTCATGGTTGCAGAGAAAAGCTTTGAAAATGTGACTTGTGTGTAACCTAAATGTTCAGAACCCAGAAAGCAAACAAAATAAACCTCACATATTTATGATGTGCTTAAAAATAATTTGCTTTTTAAGCCAATGCCATGATTTTGGAGAGCCTGACTCATGATTTTGGAATGTTTGGGGTTGACAGTACTGCATCTGCTGTTTGGTAAACCCTCTATCCTCTTCTGCAGGTATTGGAGTAAGCAATACCAATCCTTACCAAGTCTGTTCGCAGCATGACGGGCACACGGGTGGTTAGGGGAATTTGGACAGGCAATCAGGAAGAACTTGAACTAATTTAGTTCTTTGCTGCATAGAAATCAAATGCAGCAAGGACTCCATTCCCTCTGCGACACCCCTGCATCTCAGGAGGTCAATGGTGTAAAGTAGACCCACCGGGCCTAGTGGGAAGAGTGAGTTTTGCAGATGATTAGACTGAATGTCAACTCCCTGCCACACCAGTCTACCTTCCTCACTGACAAACTCCTCAAAGTTCTCCTGGCTCAGAACTCATCTCGCAGGTAACAATCAGTGAACTCCATCCCCCGAGCTCCTCAGAGATGTTTCTTTGGAACGCACAGCCCCTACCACTGTGCATTCACAGATGATATTAGATTCACTGCTCTGTTAAAGAGTCAGTACCCCCCAGCTTATTCATTTAACTGGGGTAAATATGCCCTTCCCTTCAAACACAACACTGAATTGGTTTATAGTAAAAGTAAAACAAGTTTATTAGAAGACCCTGGATTAAGTGATACCAAGTAAAAGAGATAAGGTAGAGTTGGTTACAATAAAAAAAAGTGAAACCATGCATCTAAAACTTCATGTAGGAAGATACAGTCTTTGTTCAAGATGGAGTCTCTCACTCAAAATCTCCTTGCTAGCTTTTTACTGGCCAGGACCCACCACAGAGATCAAGTTGCTTGATTCCTTTGTCTTCTAAGGTGAAGGATAAAGATGGAATTTCTGGTCCTTATACTCCCCAAGGGATTGCCTTTGTTTACAAGTCAGGAATGCCTCCTGGGACTCAATCACCTATGTCTCTCTGGGGTGCAGGAGACCTACTAATTCTCAGTCTCTCAGATTCAGCACAATAGCTTTATTCACTGATGATATGAAAGCAGAGGTAAATCCACAGTCCTTTGTCTAGGACAGACCTGTTTATGACCTTTCCTTTGGCTAGGCTGTCTTGTCTTATACATGTTCTAGTAACATCCTACAGAGGGAATTCATAACTTCACATATAATGTTTACTCATGTATTTTACAGTGATATTAATAACTGGCAAGTTATTAGCTTTCATAGGATACCTCCCAAGACATTTTTGTACAACTGTTGTTGCAGGAGTGTGTAGGGTGTGAATACAGGGGTGCCTGTGGTCATAGAAAACTACTGAGGGAACAAACTCATTTTTTCTCCTTGGTAGCACAGGTCCAGCTTAGTGGAATAGCAGGCGGTATGAATCAGAATGGATGTTGGTGACTAGCTAGATCCTGGACAGTTACAGCTAACTCCTCAAAGAGGGATTAGACAGCAGAAGGACCAAGTAGCCCCCCCCCCATCCCCCAGAGACACATATGGCAGGGGTCCCTCTTCTGCTCCCTTCTGTGGGCTGGCTCGATCTAAATCTCTATTCATATAGACAGGTGCACCAGGAGGAGGATGTGTGGGAGCTGTGTGTGAAAAGACAGGTTTGGGTGAACAACCATCCTAGCCCTAGTCACAGGAGTGAGGTAGAAGGGAAGGATTCTTGTGCCAAGAGAGACCCATATTTGACTGGGTGAGGTAAGGAACTTTTGCAGGATGAGTCACCATGTCAGGCGCGGAGAGAGGGTGGTTGAAGCGGGAGACAGGGTGGTTGAGAGGCAGGCTGAATGGCTGGATAGAGAGGGAACATGGAGATTAGGTAGGGTGGCTGGGTAGTGATGGAGGATGGGGAAAGTTCTATAGCACCCTGTGCTACAGAAGGGGATTTTTATGGTGTTTGGGGGCAGAAATATGTTCCCCCATATGTACATGAATAACAAGCTGATTGTGTAACTAGGCGACTGATGTAACCTAATTTTTGTAATCCCCAATCTCCTCGCCCTTCCTTTACCCAGTAATGGTTGTTTCCTACCCTTGTATCATGTCAACAGTTAGAATACAAGCTCCCTGGAACAGGGACTGTCTTCCTGTATGTCTGTACAGCACTTAACCCATAGTGGGCGCTACCATACTACAAATACTAATGAAGCTGGTCAGGAAACAGAGGGGAATATTTTCAATGTTTGAGATTTCATCAAACTTTGAAAAAGAGTAGATCAAAAAAGGGAAGAATTTGCAAGAGTTTAGTGAAGAAGTTTCCTTGTTTTTTGGGCCAATACATCAATGAAGTGTAAAAATTTTGACCAGCTGTAAATAATATTAAAGAATGATTACAGCAACAGGAGTTCTGAAAGTGGGATTTTCCTATGGGTAGCTTTGCTGCTGCTTTTGCCATTTTGCTCAAGGTGAACAAAGCTTGAGATACATAGTGCCATTCATTTTTCTCCCAATTAGAAAAAAAACCCCAAGCCACTGGATCAGTCTGACTCTATTTCAAACACTTAGAATCATATAGACAGTTCTTGTGCTTTTTTTGGAGAGCTTGTTATGTTCCATTGAAGAGTAAGGATCAGTGATATAATATATGGAGATATACCTATCTCATAGAACTGGAAGGGACCCTGAAAGATCATTGAGTCCAGCCCGCTGCCTTTTCTAGCAGGACCAAGTACTGATTTTGCCCCAGATCCCAAAGTGGCCCCCTCAAGGATTGAACTCACAACCCTGGGTTTAGCAGGCCAATGCTCAAACCACTGAGCTATCCCTCCCCCTACTTGCCTTCCTGACCCATCTTAAAATGGAATTCTCCCATTCAGAATCTTACAGAATTTCTCAGCGGAACCAGAAGCAACAGCTGACCATGATGACTTAGAGACGTTACTGTTTTGGCCAGTGGTACCCGCAGCTGCCATCCCCTCTGAGGCTCATGAGGAATCCGTCTAAGAGTTTGAAGAGAGTGAGAACCTCTGGGCCCACATCCAAGGCTTCAGCCCAGTTGTTCAGAGAGTATTGGAGATTATCCAGCAAGGCCCTGGGCTTTCTGTCACAGTGCTAAGTGCTCTGCCCCCAGAAGTAATCCCTCTGCTGAAGCAGCCGCCTATGTATGTGAAGAAGAGGGCAGATGGGTATGCAAGTCCTGAGACCCCAGGACTAATGAAGAAATCACCTGGATAGATCCCCCAAAGAACACATTTTTCACATATCAGATCAGAGAGCACACAATAACCTAACAGGGCCCTTCTGAAATTAATAGGGTAGCCAAGTGCAGTCCGCAGGTAATACAGCAGAATGGAAGTCAGTGGCTTTAAAATGCCAATCAGCAGGTCATTAACATCCAAACTGCTGAGCACAATCAAGTTACCGGAGGCCCAGTCCCAAATGAATAGAATTATCAAAAGTTTGACTACATCATTTTGGCTGTATATTGGGCTGGAACACTGAAGTTATATAGTGGAACAAGACTTTTGATTTGTGATTTTTTTTTTTTTAAATACAACTGTTTATAAAGGGATTAACAAATTGATGGATTTAAGATTTGATTTGCTTGATCTGCTGCCACAAATCCTAGAGAGGAACCACCTGACAGGAGGAACCAAAGCGGGATATAAAGCTGCTCGGGTGAAAGCTAAGATGAGGAACAGGCCCGCTCCATAACATAACACCTGCCTGCATGGGAGAGTGAAAGAAGGGCTTACTCTTGAAGCAAAGGATCATTTTGGCAGAGGCTGCTCCCTGGCACACTTGTACAATAGCTTTACTGAATATCAGAAAGCTTCTTTAGCTGCTAGTGGGATTAAAACCCCTCAGGCGGCGTGTGTCTCATATTTGAGACGATTCAAAAACCTTCCCTATTTTTCTCTTGCAATTGGGTGTATTTAACGGGGCCTGCCCAAATGCAAACCTCCCCCTAAGGCCTACCTCTGCCGTGAGCCTTCAAATCACTGGCCCCCCGGCACTGGTTCAGCAAGGGGCAAGCTGAGATTTCCTTCTTACCTCATCCTCCCCCCCACAACTCTGTGTATCTCTTTTGTCCACCTGCTTTGCCCTGTCTGACACCTAGACTAAGCTCTGTGGCAGGGACTGTCTTTATATGCCTGCATTGAGCCTAGGGGCAAAAAAAAAAAAGGCCCTGTCATAACTATAAAGGGAAGGGTAACAACCCTCCTGTGTACAATAGTATGAAATCCCTCCTGGCCAGAGGCACCACAATCCTTTTACCTGTAAAGGGTTAAGAAGCTCAGGTAACCTGGCTGAGACCTGACCCAAAGGACCAATAGGGGGTGTAAGGGCTTGGGGGGATATTTTGGGGGAAGAGGAACTCCAAGTGGTCCTTTCCCTGTTTCCTGTTAAATCACTTGGTGGTGGCAGCATACCAGGTTTTAACCTAAGCTGGTACAAATAAGCTTAGGGGGCTTTCATGCGGGTCCCCACATCTGTACCCTAGAGTTCAGAGTGGGGAAGGAACCCTGACAGGCCCTGATCCTTGAGTCAGGTTGCTAGGCACTACTGTAATATAAATGAATTGCCCCCAAAAGCTTTGTTAATGCAGAGTCAAGGTTGCCCCGTGGCGCCTTATGCCACTTCAGAACATTGAGTTCAGCTACACTCAACCCTCTCTGAAAACTGGGAGTTAAGATAATGCCAACTTCAACTTCTGAAAACCAGGAAATGCAGTGCTAAGGTCCAGACCACCTTGACTCCGACCCCAAGAGGTGGCAAGAGCCCCAGGGAATGCTTCAGTAAGGGGGGCAGGCATTTAAGACCCACATTATGCTATGTACTAAACATGCTCATTCCTGCCCCCATCCTAGTCTCAGTACTCCGGGGGCATGCTTTGAAGGAAGACAGATGGGTGTATGGATATCGGGGGGGAACTGAAGCCCCTCTACATACCCCACTGCACAGTTGACCTCCTTTCTTCCCCAGTCTCCTGCACTGCTCTTTCCCTTTAGAAGCAGCAGCATCAAGGGCATTGGGGAAAGGTGAGCCTAAAGCCCTTCCCCCAGCGTAGGAGACAGAAGGGGGAAGGAGGGGAAGTTCAGGCTTCCCTCCCCTGACTGGGGAGCAATGGAGAGAAAGGAAGCTCTGGAACCCCTTCTGTTGGCCTGGTGAAGCAGCCGTGGGAGGTTGTAGGGGAGCAGGAGAGGTCACAGATTCCTCCAATGCCCAAACCCTCCTGCCCCCAGGTATGTCATCGTAAGCGTAGGAGCCCAACTTTCCCCCCTGATGGCTCTGCTCTGTCAGCACTTCTGAGTTCCAAGAAGAGCAAAGGTCCCTTTTCTATGATCCCTCAACAAATAAGACACTTTTGGGGAAACCCAGTTCTTTGACAAAGCTCCAGCCGCTGTTTTCAAAATCAGTGTTTGAATGATCCCTTACTCTAATAAGGGTCATTGTCTGGGGGGTCCTGGCCCCTCACTAGCAGAGCTAAGGGGTGAAGTTGGCAGAGGGATAGGTGTGTCATGTTTACGTTACTCTTCCATCTGTCCTCTGCTTAATTAATGCTCTTTTTCTTGACAGTGCTTCTACAATTTTTTTTTACAAAATGAGTCTGCATGTGCAGATGAAGTGGGTTTTAGCCCACGAAAGCTTATGCCCAAATACATTTGTTAGTCTCTAAGGTGCCACAAGGACTCCTTGTTCTTTTCACTTTGAAATATTCACTCTTAAACCGCAAGTTTCAGTCTCAGGGCAGCGCTTCCAAAAGGAGCCCTGCAGAACGCACGTGGGCTGAAAGCTGCCAAATCTGGGTCTAAAACTCAGTATCATCAACCACAACACATCACCTTGAGCCACCCAGTTGCTGCACATGGGCATTTCATTCTTTCAGATACCTCACTTTAACTTATGCAGGCCTGGAGCTACAGTATGTCGAGGACCCCAGCTGAGCGCATGCTTCCCATCTGGGCTGAAAGACACGCTGGCTTGAGCAGGGTAAGCTCACTAAAAATAGCAGTGCAGAGTTGGCGACTGCAGTGTAGTGCTGGCCACCTGGGCTTGCACCCAAAGGGTCAGGCAGGCTTGCACTCAGGTAGCTAGCCTGTACTGCAATAGCCACACTGCTGTCTTTAGCTTGCTAGTTTGGGCAGAGCTAGGCCGTGCCTGTCTGCCTGGGCTGGGGAGGTGGGCACACGCCCAGCTGCAGCATAGGCATACCCGCAAAGGTTACCTTTCATAAAACGTTGGCAATACTGCTTTCCCAGCGAAACAGTGGGTGCCATGCACTAGCTCAGATAAATCCTGAACAGCTGAGATCAGTTTGGGGAGGATTAGAAGCACAGTTTTGACCCCAGGAGTATGAAAACAGTTAGAACCAGGTGATTTTGTAAACAGCTGATTTTAGGGGGCAGGGCTGAATCTCAGTAACCCCTTGCTCCAGAGACCCCAACTTGGGACTGTTAACCTGACTCTGAACCCCTACAAGGCACAGCAAATCCCAAGACGATCCAAGGAAATGTGGATTTTACTACACTTACAATAGTCAAGCTTTAAACAGAAGCAATGCTTAACTTTAACTACAGCAGCCCCGTAGGGTTGCCAACGTATTTCAAAAATAAGGGACTGTTTTCTTAGCCCCCCTGCCTGCCCTGCCCTACCCTACCCTACCCCTCCTCCTGATATTATTAATAAATAATAATAATTAAATTTGAATTAGCAGTACTCACCTACATTTGCCAGGGGTATTTCTTGCTGCTTTTGCAGCACTCAGCAACTCCTGAGCTTGTTGTACAGAGATGAAAAAATAAGGGACGTTTCTTGTAATTAGGGACCGTTGGCCTATGGGTGGTGCTCCACTATGAAAGGGCTCAGAAGGTGCAAGGTGCTGAGGGCTTACACATTAGTGGTCATTGGCATCTGAGCACCCAGGATTCACTCTTTCTATGGAGACTTTTCAGCTCCCATGCAGTAACTTCCCTCAGAGTCAGAGAGCTGCTGAGGAGACAGTGGGGTAAAAGCACTCCATTGTCTCAGCCTTTAGACTTTTGAGCTTCCGTTGTGTTGCAGAGCAGCAGCACAAAAGGAAGGGTAATGACCAGGCTATCTCTCCAGATCACATAGTCCAAGGGGAGCCTTCCATTTAGGGGTTTCCCAGCTGTGGAGGGAGGAAAACAGGCACAGAGTGTGTTTACACAGAGATAGGTATGAACCCTGGAGAGGGGCAGGTGCAGCCACCTCTCAGTGTAGGGCAGAAGTGGCTTACCTGAGATCTCTGCACAAGTGAGTTGCCTATATGCATGTTGTTACCATCCCTGTTCAAGGATGTACATTTTGTAACTAAGCAAATCAAACAAAGAACATGACTCCAAACAGGAAAGGGATTTACATTTGGCCAAGGGGCAACAACATTACACTTATTGTGGAAGAGAATAATAATAAAGATACCTAGATCTTATATAAACACTTATCATTAGATCTCAAAGTAGCTTACAAAAGGAGGTCTGTATCATCATCCCCATGTTACAGGTGGGGAAACTGAGGCACGGAGCCTTGACCAAGGTCACCCAGCATGGCAGTTGCAGAGCTGGGAATAGAATGCTGCTGCCTGGAGCCCTAGAGCCCAGTGCACTATTGATGGATTAGACCATGCTCCCAGGTTCCAAGTCGTTTTCTGCTCGTAGTTTGTCTCTGTCTAATGCACATTCGGGTTCTGCCAGCGTGGTATGAGCGCAGTGGACTGCACCAAGTGCATTGTGACTGGAGAGATCGTTATTTTCACAAGGGGGTGGGTCTGGCTAAGCAGCAAAATCTAAAGCCTCCTCCTGTGTCGTTAAGATAATTGGTGGTTGGTGGGATGTGCTAAGTGCTACAGAACTTTTAATTTTTTAACAAGATGTTCTGCATTATCCAGGCTAATCAAATATGATCAACGTTGTGAGAGAAGGCACAGGCTAGAAGAGGGAAGTGACAGTGCACCACAACCGCGGTGCTAATTAACGGCCGCTCTGGATTGTGAAACCATCTCTTTATTTAGAGATGGGTCAAGGAGCGGAGGAGGTGGTGTTTGGACTGGGGCGGGCAAGCCAGTGAGCAGAAAGGTTTCATCCCACAGAGAGAGTGTTGTGTTAGGAAGCAGTGAGCTAAGGCAGAGAACACAGAGGGATGCTGGCTCAGATCCTCAAAGGAAATGCCTAAATCCCAATGAATTCACTACGTGTTAGGCACCTAAAAACCTTTGAGGAGCGGGGCTTAAGTGTCTTATTAGGCCATGGTCTTAATGTGAGGCTGGTTTTACACCAGTGTAACTCCAATGCAGCTGTACCTGATTGGAAACCTAAAGAAGAGCCTGTTGATATCAATGGGCAGGTTCCCATGACTTCAGTGGGCTTCGACTGAGCCCTCTCACTGATATAGAGATGAGAAGTATCCAGTCCTACTCTCTTTCTATGTTTATGCCTGGTCCCTCTTTTCCTCTGTACATGTACAGGGCCAAATACTAACTACTGATTAGTGTAGAAGGTGCTATCAATGATTTTAGTTTATTATTCATTTATTGTGTGATATGATTAATTAACATGTCATGTTATATATGATCATTGTATGCTAAATAGAGTTAAAGTTGTGGGATTATATAAGCATAAGAGTGATCAGTATTTGGAAGGAATAATTATGTATTAGATATCTAAGTAAGGAGGGCTGAAATGCAAGACCTGTAGGCTGAGACCTGCTAGATTTTAGCTTAGCTATTTTAGGCCATGGAGATAAGTAAGTGACTGAAGAATAACCTGATGCCCTAAGATTATGGGAAAAGAGGTGCCAAGGGGTAATATTGCCAAAAAAAAAAAAAAAGCCGGAAGATTAATTTTTAAATCATAAAAATGCTGTAGAGGCACATCTGTCTCTAACATGTGTCTTAACCACAGGATACAGGGTGTGCGTCAATGCTAATGAGAATAAAGGGAACCTACACAACCTATAGGAATTGGAGTCCCTTAGGTTTCTATGGGACACCAGACCAATAAGGAAAAAGAGGGTTGACACTTTCATATACATGCACAGAATATAGGTATAGGCAGAATCACATTATAAAAAGGGGTTCCCAGAACAGGAAAATTGAGCTTCCTGTGGGAAAATTCCAGCAGGAACCATCCCTCTACTGATGATCAATCCATGAGAGACCCATCAGACCCTAACACTATCTAGGAGGATGTGAGTATGTCTGTAGTTATAACTGGTGCATGGCTAAACCTAGGAGTTGTTTATTCTGTGACATACATAACTTTGTTGGCAACTTGAATAAAAGAGAGTGAACCTTGTTCTTCTGATTGTACGTGTCACTTGCCTATGGTTTCATGTGTCCCTATGAGCTCTAGATCTAAAACAGACAGAGATAACTCTGTTGAACTCAAGACCTAAGCCACCAGAGCTGAACCCTTGCTGGTGTAATATAACATCACTAAAATTAACTTTAAATAAAAATAAAGGCTACAAGGGTGTCACCCTGCCTCAATGAGTCACAACTGAGAATGCCAGATTCAGGACAAACTGGTGAAAAATAGAGTGGACTCACCCTTTTCTGGTGGTTATTCTATCATTAGATTATACCAAGCCAGTAACAAAAGGAAATGTCTGTATCACCACTGTGGTTAACAAGAAGTCAAAATGCAGTCTCCTTAGGCACTCCAGCCCTGTTTCACCACCCAGACACTGGACTTTATGAGGAATGGTTACTGAAAACGGATTTTGTCAAATATAGGGTCCTTCCAATCTCAAGAGATCGGCCACTTAGCCAGGTCAAAATATAACTCAGATCTTACCCAATAATCACACTGTTGCCAATTCTTTAGTAACTAAAATCTAAATGTTTATTAATAAAATAAATGAAGAAGAGAGTTCTAAATGGTTAATAGATCATATATCTACAATAATTGCAATGTCCTTATATTAGGTTTGTAGCAGTGATGTTATAGACTGCTGGCTTGTAAAGTCTCTTTGGTAACTTCCAAAAGATTGGAAGGTCCTCAGTCCATAGTTCAATATGGTCCTTATAGTTGTAAATCCACAGTCCACAGAAGCAGGGCAGGAAAGAGGCAAAACTGAGTCATTCCAAGGGTCTTTTATACCCTTTGCCATGCGCCTGGGCTGGAAATTTTCTGTTTCAAACAAATCTCACAGCCCAGTTTGTGGAAAGTTACTGGCACAAGGTGGAGTCCAGGGTCACAGGAGTATATCACATGTCCTTACATGGCTTGATGACTCACAGGGGGTAGCCATTGGCCCCTGGGAGGCTGAGGCCTTCCCAGGAAGTGCCATCTGGGCAGACTGAGTTTCTTCTCTGGCCCATTGTTAGAGTGAATTGTTCTTAATGGGCCATCAAACTTGAATAGTCCATTCACAATGTACTGGCTAGACTAGATAAAACCTATCTTGTGGGTGTTACCCCAGGAACAAACACATTTGAGATACAGGTATATAGCCAATATTCATAACTTCAGACACAGCGATGATACATGGATTTAAAGAGGAGAATCTTATTTAGTAAATCATAACTTTTCCATTGACACTTACATGACATACTTTGCACAAGATCTGTTGCAATTGTCTAACAGTGGCAATGTCAATGATATACGTGGTCATATTTCAATCATACAGCATCACAGAGGCCTAGGCTAAGTGCTTTAATCTTGCTGTCATGTAGCCTCTTCTTGCATTTGTGCTGGACAGCAGCAGATGGGATCATGCCAATTAATACCCTGAGCACAAGCTTTTGCTGTACAAACAAACCTTTCCTGTGGTTCCTAAAAGAAAGCAAACAATTCCCATCAGCCCTCAGATGTTGCATTGTGTTTCAAGTTAAAGAACCCAAAAACTTGAGTCAGAGTTCTGCTGAAGCCAGCGTTTTGCCTGCTTGCCACCCAAAACCGCAAATCAAGCCAGAAGCACCCAAAGCTCAACAACAAATCATGGGGTGACCCTGGCTTTGGGAAAGGAAAGACAACTTTGTGCTTAAGACAGGTGAAGGCACAGGGCTGGGATCCAAGACATCTGGGTTCTATTTCTGGCTCTGTCACAGATTTGCTTAGGCAAGTTACAAGCTCTGAACCTCAGTTCCCCTACCTGTTACAGAGGGGTTATAATATGTAACCCAATATTTTATTGCCTCACAGGGGTATTGTGAGACTTAATCTTAGAATGGCTTAAATGGGACGCAAGTGTTACATATGTTCTTTGCACCGGGGTAAGTATCTCCATAATGTTTGTAAAGTGCTTTGAAATCCTTGTAATGAAAGTGCTCCAGAATTGCAAAGCAGTGCGGTGAAACACAAGATTAGGTCAGAATTTTGCATAGCCCTTTTCAGGGGTGGAGGTAAAATAAGCAAAGAGTAATCTATAGTTCATGAATTCTCATTTACAGCAGGGAGGCATATTATTCAAGCCCAGCATCAGATTTTGTTCAAGATTTCAGATCCTAAAATCAGTTTTTGCTATTCTGGGCAGGCACCCTTATCTTAGAAAGGCTTTTCAACATGGAGAATAAATAGTTAATGAAAAGATGGAAGAGAGAGATTTTAACAAATTCTAATTCCAATGCATTCAGTAGCAGTTCTCTTTCCACTCCCTCCAGTAACAAGTAATATCCGTCATTAATAAATCCCTTTGGAGTCTTTAGATGTACACCTCTACCTCGATATAACGCTGTCCTTGGGAGCCAAAAAAACTTACCGCGTTATAGGTGAAACCGCGTTATATCGAACTTGCATTGATCCACCGGAGTGCGCAGCCCCACCCCCCCGGAGTGCTGCTTTACCGCGTTATATCTGAATTCATGTTATATCGGGTAGTGTTATATCGAGGTAGAGGTGTATGTCCTCCTGAATATTTGTTTGGTTAGTTGTCTGGAAAATAACACTGTCCTAAGGGCTTTCCAATATTTTCCTTTAAGTTTAGGGATTTTTCACATGCAGGAAACACATCTGAGGTCCAGGTGAAAAAGTCTTCTAAAGGCATTTTCTAAGTCTTACAAAGTTAGGGTTTGTTGCAAAAAGTGACTCAGACACATAGCCAGATGAAAACAAAGATACAAAGAGAAATGCTTTACAGAGCATTTTAATCTAGAGGGATACTAACACGTTTTACACAGTCTGGGCCTGATCATGAGCTCACACTCTCAGCGCACATCTGGACCGAGTCATTAGTGCTAAGCTGCTGTTAAATCAATGTGAGAAGAGAGTTAGAACCTCCATCACATTTAGCACAGATCTACCACTGAAACATCCAGCCAGCTCCCTGGATGATAGCAGTAGGAGCTGTTCTGTAACAATGCACAACACTGGCTTCTAGATAACACTACAGAAAGTCATGCCAGGATGGATTCAACTAGATGATGATAGCATTTTTAGGAAGGGTAAGGAAGAACACCATATCCAATTCAAGCTGCAAGAGGAATTGAAGTATAACATGAGCTGGAATTTACAAGGAAACGGGAGCCAATACATAAACTCCTGCAAAAAAAAAAAAAAAGAATGTCATGGGATCTTTAATAACCTCAAGCTGTCAAGAGACTAGGCCCTCTGAATTGCATCTTAACCCTATGACTGACCTTGTAGACCTCAGGGAAGAATCAATCTGAGCCCTAATGTAAATGCACACCCCCTACAAAAAAACAGCTCTACCTCTATGAGATGACTCCACAACCCATTCACCTGTGCCCTGATTCTCCACTGTATTGTGGAGACATTTAACACTTGTGCTGAGTCAGTGAAGATCGGATGCAAACCACCGTTCTGATGTGGTAGTACTTTGCACAGATGTCAGCAAGGACACAAGAACAAAATCAGTGGACAACAAGCCCTTTGGCTAAAATGTATAAACTGAAGTGTTTCACATCAGACACCTAAATCAATATTTATGCACCTCCCATTCCCAATTAAGCTGTAGGTTTTCGATACATCTAAATATCAAGCCATTTATTTAGATGATTATTGCAGATTCAGGTAGTTAACTGCAAGTATCTAAGAACGTGTCTACATTGCATCAGAGGTTAGGCATACCCGGGCTAGCTTTAATCTGGATAGCACAACTAAAAATAGCAGTGAAGACATGGCAGCATGGACCAGCATCACTTATCTACCTAGGGTTCCAAGTGGGCTTGTACTACTCACACCGGGGTCCATGCCAACACATCTTCCCTGCTATTTTTAGCAGCACTAGCTAGATTAAAGCTAGCACTGGTAACCGTACCTGAGCTGCAATCACACTTCTGACTGTCGTGTAGACATACGTTGAGAAAATTTAGCCTGAGGGCTCCTTTACACCCGCAAATTGAACCCGTTTCATTAAAGATGAAGGCAAACTCATGGGTGGACACTGATTTGAGTTTAAACCTGTCTTGTTTTGGTGAAGTTTACATCAATTAGGAATTGGCCCAAGGTCAACTGAAACGAGCAACTCTTAAACCAAAATAAGAGTGTCTGCAGCCTTTTGCATGAGTTTAACTAAACCAGTTTAAGTTGCACCAGTGCAACTTCCAACCCTACTCTGTAAAGGTTGAATAGATGTATTAGGTCTTTTTAATCCATCCACTGCCACTACAGCGTTGTAGCAGAGTGCAGCAGCAGGGCTGTCCCATAAAGCAAGATCCAGCTCAGCGGGGTTTTAAAAAAAAACCCCAAGATTTATTTTCAATCTAAAAGAAAAAAAGAGGAAAATACCCCAAGGAATGCCTTCCATATAGGGTGACCAGACAGCATGTGTGAAAAATCGGGACGGGGGTGGGGGGGAATAGGAGCCTATACAAGAAAAAGACCCAAAAATCAGGACTCTCCCTATAAAATCGGGACATCTGGTCACCCTACTTCCATATCATAACTCCAACAGGCCCAGATTCCTCCAGCAGCCAGGGAGTTTTATAGAGGGTTTTCCTACCCAGAACCCTTTGCAAGGAAGGACATACCCTCCTCTGTCTCTCTGAGCGATTGACAGCCCATCTATCCAATCAACTCTCTCCTGTACTCCTGGCCAGAGGTGACACGTAACTGTGGATAGTCGGTGGGGGCGGGGGGCACAACTAAAGGATTCTGTGGGAGCATGTCACTGCCCCACATGTTGCCTCTGCCTCCACCCCCTGAAATTTGATATGTATGTAGACACCACACACTAGCAACTGCCTCCTCCTCCTCCTGCTCTCTGTCCTGTGGCTGCCCAGCCCCTGGCGGGGCTTGCCGGCATCCCTCCCTGCCTGAACTATCCTCAATCAATTTTTCAAGTGGTCAAAACAAGACCAACAAAAGTGGCTGGATCGTCTCAATTAACAGGAACTTGGAGAATGATCCGTCACTTTTTGTTGCAAGGTGGAATATGACACCCACACATCACCTTCTCCTTCATAGGCACATTGGATATTGCTGCTGTTTCAATGCAGGGTCCACCCCCCCCCCTTTCCATTCTCCCCCCTCACCCAGCCATGGGCAGTGGGTATCATAGAATCATAGAATCACAGAATATCAGGGTTGGAAGGGACCTCAGGAGGTCATCTAGTCCAACCCCCTGCTCAAAGGTTGGATATTAGGAAAAACTTTTTCACTAGGAGGGTGGTGAAGCACTGGAATGGGTTACGTAGGGAGGTGGTGGAATCTCCTTCCTTAGAGGTTTTTAAGGTCAGGCTTGACAAAGCCCTGGCTGGGATGATTTAGTTGGGATTAGGTCCTGCTTTGAGCAGGGGGTTAAAAAAAAAAAAAAAGAATATATGGAGATATACCTATCTCATAGAGCTGGAAGGGACCCCAAAGGGTCATTGAGTCCAGCCCCCTGCCTTCACTAGCAGGACCAATTTTGCCCCGATCCCTAAGTGGCCCCCTCAAGGATTGAACTCACAACCCTGGGTTTAGTAGGCTATCCCTCCCCCCCCAACTGAGTTATCCCTCCCAGGGATGACCTCCTGAGGTCCCTTCCAACCCTGATATTCTATGATTCTATGAAAGCAGGACCAACCCACAACTACATCATCCCAACCAGGGCTTTGTCAAGCCTGACCTTAAAAACCTCTAAGGAAGGAGATTCCACCACCTCCCTAGGTACCCCATTCCAGTGCTTCACCACCCTCCTAGTGAAAAAGCTTTTCCTAATATCTAATCTAAACCTCCCCCACTGCAACTTGAGACCATTACTCCTTGTTCTGTCATCTGCTACCACTGAGAACAGTCTAGATCCATCCTCTTTGGAACCCCCTTTCAGGTAGTTGAAAGCAGCTATCAAATCCCCCGTCATTCTTCTCTTATGCAACCTAAACAATCCCAGTTCCCTCAGCCTCTCCTCGTAAATCATGTGCTCCAGACCCCGAATCATTTTTGTTGCCCTCCGCTGGACTCTTTCCAATTTTTCCACATCCTTCCTGTAGTGTAGGCCCAAAACTGGACACAGTACTCCAGATGAGGCCTCACCAATGTTGAATAGAGGGGAATGATAACGTCCCTCGATCTGCTGGCAATGCCCCTACTTATACAGCCCAAAATACCGTTAGCCTTCTTGGCAACAAGGGCACACTATCGACTCATATACAGCTTCTCGTCCACTGTAACCCCTAGGTCCTTTTCTGCAGAACTGCTGCCTAGCCATTCGGTCCCTAGTCTGTAGCAGTGAATGGGATTCTTCCATCCTAAGTGCAGGACTCTGCACTTGTCCTTGTTGAACCTCATCAGATTTCTTTTGGCCCAATCCTCTAATTTGTCTAGGTCCCTCTGTATCCTATGCTTACCCTCCAGCGTATCTACCACTCCTCCCAGTTTAGTGTCATCTGCAAACTTGCTGAGGGTGCAATCCATGCCATCTTCCAGATCATTAATGAAGATATTGAACAAAAGCGGCCCCAGGACCAACCCTTGGGGCACTCTGCTTGAAACCGGCTGCCAACTAGACATGGAGCCATTGATCACTACCTGTTGAGCCTGAAGATCTAGCCAGCTTTCTATCCACCTTATAGTCCATCCATCCAGCCCAAACTTCTTTAACTTGCTGGCAAGAATACTGTGGGAGACTGTATCAAAAGCTTTGCTAAAGTCAAGGAATAACACGTCCACTGCTTTCCCCTCATCCACAGAGCCAGTTATCTCATCATAGAAGGCAATTAGGTTAGTCAGGCCTGACTTGCCCTTGGTGAATCCATGCTGACTGTTCCTGATCACTTTCCTCTCCTCTAAGTGCTTCAGAATTGATTCCTTGAGGACCTGCTCCATGATTTTTCCAGGGACTGAGGTGAGGCTGACTGGCCTGTAGTTCCCCGGATCCTCCTCCTTCCCTTTTTTAAAGATGGGCACTACATTAGCCTTTTTCCAGTCATCCGGGACCTCCCCCGATCGCCATGAGTTTTCAAAGATAATGGCCAATGGCTCTGCAATCACATCCGCCAACTCCTTTAGCACCCTCGGATGCAGCGCATCCGGCCCCATGGACTTGTGCTCGTCCAGTTTTTCTAAATAGTCCCGAACCACTTCTTTCTCCACAGAGGGCTGGTCACCTTCTCCCCATACTGTGTTGCCCAGTGCAGCAGTCTGGGAGCTGACCTTGTTCGTGAAGACAGAGGCAAAAAAATCATTGAGTACATTAGCTTTTTCCACATCCTCTGTCACTAGGTTGCCTCCCTCATTCAGGAAGGGGCCCACACTTTCCTTGACTTTCTTCTTGTTGCTAACATACCTGAAGAAACCCTTCTTGTTACTCTTAACATCCCTTGCCAGCTGCAACTCCAAGTGTGATTTGGCCTTCCTGATTTCACTCCTGCATGCATGAGCAATACTTTTATACTCCTCCCTGGTTATTTGTTCAATCGTCCACTTCTTGTAAGCTTCTTGTTTGTGTTGAAGATCAGCAAGGATTTCACTGTTAAGCCAAGCTGGTCGCCTGCCATATTTATATAATAGGCCAGGGGAAGCTAAGCCTCCCCTGTCGCAGCCACTGCTGGATACCTGGGCCGTGGTGGCCCTGCCTTGTGCTCTGCCTCGTCGCCTCCCGGCTCGGCCCCTTCCCTGAGGCCCCCACGGACCGCGCTGCCTGGTGAGTCTGTCCCTCCTCTCCTCCACTCCACCCCATCCTGCCTCTCCTGAGGTCTC
Organism: Platysternon megacephalum; assembly: GCA_003942145.1. Classification (NCBI taxonomy): domain Eukaryota; kingdom Metazoa; phylum Chordata; order Testudines; family Platysternidae; genus Platysternon; species Platysternon megacephalum. Next base: position 1,280,234 of record QXTE01000138.1, read on the forward strand.
CGCCACTTGCCGCATCCCTCCTCACGCCCCTGAACCCCGCGAGACCCCCCCAACTGCCGCAGCCCTCCTCACCCTCCCACCCCCACGAGACACCCTCCCCCGCCACGTCCCTCCTTACCTGCCTCTCCCTGACACCCAGCTGGTCCCTTCCAACCCTGAGATTCTATCATTAATCTCTTGTGTCTCAGTTCCCATCTGTAAAACAGGGATGATAGCCCTGTCCTTTCTCTCACTCTTTTTCAGCACCATGAGGGGAAGCCATATGGGCCTTGTTGTACAGGAGGTCAGAATAAATTATCACAATGGTTCCTTCTGGTTTTATAATCTGTGAATGAGAATCCAGTATTGATTGGAGCCTTTACGCATCACTGTAATAGAAATAATCATCATTATCACCAGCATTTTGAAGGTTCAGTTCAGATAAGTAGAGCCCTGGCCAGATACAAATGTATATCCGCGGATGTGGATTTCCGTGGATAGATATCGGTATTCGCTGAACCGCAGAGCTCTCCCAGGAACCGCAGTGGCGAAAGGAGCAGAACATGGGGCCGCTGCTCCTAGGAGCCAGTGCCGCGCACTGGCAGCTTCTCCTGCACGGCTGAACCGCCCCTAGCCCCGTCTCCAGCCCTGTCCTCCGGCGCGGCTGTGCAGACCCCAGACAGGAGATGCAGTCACGCAGACAGCTGTGTGGAAGGGATGAGGGCAGTTCAGCTGCACCCTGGGAGGAGCTGCCGGTGCGGGGTGGAGCTCCTGGGAACGACAGCCTCACATTCTGCTCCTTTCGCCACTGTGGTTCCCAGGAGAGTCCTGCAGTTCACCGAATACTAGGGTGACCAGATAGAAAGTGTGAAAAATCGGGACAGGGGGTGGGGGATCATAGGCACCTACATAAGAAAAATCCCAGAATATCAGGACTGTCCCTATAAAATTGGGACATCTGGTCACCCTAGCGGATACCGATTTCTATCCGCGGATACCCACGCAGGTCTCTACAGATAAGCTTCTGAAAACTGAGATCCTTATCTAATCTAGAAATCAGGCCAGAAGTGCCATAGCACTAGCCATTTTTATGGTATTTCAACACTCCTGTTTCAAGTCTAAGCCCTACACTAGAAGTGTAGAAAAGTACCAGCGTTATTGATATAACATTGTAAACCCATCATGGCAAGACAGGTATATGAATGAGCAGAAAATGCATTCTACTTGATAAAATAAATTAATTCAAGATTTATTGTGAATGAAACTGGAATAGAAATAAGCAAAAGTGAAAAAGAGAATAAAAGATTTATTTGAAAAATGTGAACTCAGGTACCATTAAGAAGATTGAATAGACAAGTCAAGTATTGGTATATAGGGGAGCAGTAGAGATATGTCTTGAACTGCTATAATCATCAGTGTTTTCACATGCGACCAAGTAACCCCATGTTATTTCTATCTGCTTCTGTTGGAGTCATATGCATTAAACCCCTGGTATAAAAACTCACACAGCTACCTCATAAGAAGAGGGGAACATAAGACTTCAGGTTTCTCAAGATAAATCTCTTTGCCACCGGAATAACTGCTGCCATCCATTTCTTAGTGTTGATCAGTAATAGAATCTGTTCCAACCAGCATTTCTAGACACGAATACATCAAGTAGGAGATGGGAGAATATTTATGCTTAGGGATTCAAAAAAAGCAGAGACTAGTTGTTCCAGAAGAGGTGCAATTTATAACAAGTGTAGAGAATGTGTGAGAGGTTGGCAGATAGCTGTCAGCAGATCCAACACTTGCAGTGCCTGACCAATCCATGCTTTGGGAAGTCTCATAGCATTTAGTTCTCCATTTTAATGAGCAGCTGCCCACAGCAACCTGGGCACTTTTGCAAATTTAAAAATACCCAGTCCAAAATAATAAACTATGTGTACAAAGTATACTGGCCTCAATTGTGCATTAAGTCCCAGAATCAAGATTCCTTCTGGGGGAATTCTGCGCCAAAAAATTAAAAATTGTACGCCCAATATTTTCAAGTTCTGCTAAATTCTGCATATTTTATTTGTCAAAATAACACAATATAATCACACCAGTTTCAATTATTTTTGGTCATTTATTTCACAGTACCCATCAGCAAGTATGTCTGTAACAATACAGACAACAAAAAAGATTCAGGAAATGTTTTTTGACAAATAGATTCCTTACTAGGCATATTAATACAGAACTCTAGTAATAATTCATTTAAACTACAATACAGAACCTTATTCCCCGCACCCCTCAGAAGCAATGGAAAGGCTTGCGGTAGTCAGGGGTAACGGAGGTGCTGAGGGAGAGGGAAGTAATTGCTGGGAAGGAGCCTGGGTGTGAACGTGGAGGGTTGATGGGTCTGGGTGGGAAAAGTATGAAACAGGTTTTTTTGGGAGGTGGAGAGGAATTGTTAGGGAGCTTCTCCCATGCTGACTCTGGCTGACCCCTAGCCTCTCCCATTCAGTCAGGCACATTTTCCCCTGTCCCCATGTGTCCCTGCACTGCCATGTGTCCTTGTACCCTCTGTCCACATGTGGCCCTCCACCCCCACTCAGACACCTCCTCCCACATCCCCCTGTGTCCCTGCACTCCCTCCCCCTCTCCCCATGCGTCTCTGTGCCCCCACTCAACCACCCCCTGTCTGTATGTGGCCCTGCACCCGCTCCTCCATCCCGATGTGGCCCTGCACCTCCCTTTTTGTCCCTGCACCTCCACTCCCATTCAGCTCCTGTCCCAGTCAGTCCTCCCCCACTAGTCCTTACGAGCCCCTGCCTGACCCCCCAGCAGCCCTTGTATCTTGACCTGACCTGACAGGCGCTGTGAAGAAGGAACTACAGGCTCTTTCTCTTCCCTAGCTGGCCAGGAGCTGCTGCTCTGTTCTATCGCCATAACACCCTCTCGTGGGCAAAAGGCAGAACTGCAGCAACTTTCTAGCAGAAGCATTTTTTGGTGCAAAAAATTTAAAATATGCGCAGCTCATTAATTATACACACATGCAGTGGCAGAGAATTCTCCCAGGAGTACAAGATGCACTTAAGTTTGTTTATAGTTTCAACCATATGAATAGTACCACTGATGTCAACTGGGGTAGTATCCTGCATCCTTTTAAGAGGCTCTGGTGTGGAGCAGCAGGCACAGCCTCCTCCTGCAATCCTGCCAGAGTTTCCACTGCCATGGTGCAACTCTGCATCATCCCAGTGCAAGGATGTGCATTTAGGCCCCATCTCATGCTTAATTTTAAGACCATGAGTACATGCTTTGAGGCCCAGAGAGAGTAACTGACTTGCCCAAGGTCAGGCAGAAAGTCTGCCGTGGAGCAGGGAATTAAACCTGTGTTTCTTGAGTCCAAGATGAGAGCCCTACCCACAGGCCCATCCTCCTATCACACAACTATCCACCAATTTGCCCTTCCCTGCTCTCTCAGCTAACATCTCAGCCCAGCAATAGGAATCTCCTTCAGGTACCTGTCTGGGATACCATTATTTAAACCAGCATAATGCGCTACCCTTCCAATGATCCTCAGAAGCAGCTCTGGAATTCCCATCCCAACACATGTGGGAAGTTGTATTACTATTCATGGTGCCCTTGCCCCTTCTGACTCTGCAGTGATGGTAATGAAAACTCTTGGGAAAATATTTAAGTGCTTGCTAATTGGCTGATTAATTGGACATTCACACTCCACATTATAAAAGAAGTTAGAGGCTGTAGCGGTAGGCAGAAATTAGCCACTTGCTATCATGAACTGTATGGAAATTGCGTTCCCTTTTTGCAACGTGATTTGATGTCTGGCATTGGTTATTGATACTCTTTTGTAAAACGTAGTCCTGATTTTGCTGTTTTCCACACTATACAGGCCAGTGATAACTAAGTGGTAAGACATTTGTTTTTAATTATTTCTATTCCCTCTCTTATATGGCATGTGTTTTTTATGATCAGACTTATGTCCACCAGGCTACCAGAATGCAGATATTTCATAGACATTTTAGGATGACTCTACTATAATCCTATCATAGAATCTAGCATTCTGGCAGCATTTTGACTATAAGGTTTTCTGTACTGGAGCAGACCATTGGTTTGTCTTGCCTGGCAATGTCCAATACCCGATGCTTTAGATTTTGCTAATCAGTGATGGAGTTATTTTGGTTAAATCACCCCCTTCCAAATTAAAGTAGGGATGGATTTGACCCATTATTCTCCTTGCCCATTGAGTTTCAGTTCTAGTTTCTCATATATTAGACCCTCTATACACTATGGTATCTCTGCTAGTCTTAGCTCCCCGAGATAAAAACTACCTCTGGAGGAAGCTTCCACTTTTAGAAATTCTCTTTAATACCCCCATGTTACATCGGATGTAAGATGGGGCTCCAAAAGCACTTAGTAAGAAAGTCCAGCCCTTGGCTGAGTATTAGAATGGGACTAGCATTTGCTAAAGTCATCTTTTGACAACTGCTTTTAAATTGTTCTGGGTTCTGCCTTTTCAACAAAAAGCTGACAACAGCTTCATACACACAACAACTGAAATCTCCCAATAGATCTTCAATTCAGTGCTGTGCCAAAGGGTACAGATTTTCTATTATACACAGCACAGGGATTCCATTCTAATATAAGCTATTGACGTTTTCAGTTGAGGCAGGTAATTGTTCCTGTGTTCACAGGGGTCCTAAATTCTCAGGTTGTCTCTATTCTTTCAATTCAGTTTAGCATCTGGGGTCAGCCGGTTTGTCTCAGCAGAAGTTGGATGCTGTGAGGACACTCCATTTTCTGCTCTTTAGGAGGTTGCTATTTGCACTGTAAAATCATTTTTCTGTTCATAACCACTTCTGAATCCTTGCATCACTTTGTCAAGAGTTTTAAGTCCAATTTTCCTCTAAAATGGAATGTATAACAGCTTATCAGCTGCCAACATTCAAAACCCTTGAATGGCTCACTTTTCAAGACTTATTGCAACATTGTTTTTATGTATGTGCAGGGCATTTTTTGTTTCTGATTTTGTTCTCTAACTTCATTCTTCATTTATACAAGAATCCTGAATATTCTCTAGTGCAGTAAACTAGCCATTGTTCAACTCCAAATCTGGAGGAAACATTAAATCACTGAGGGCCAGATCCTTAGCTGATGTAAATCATCTTAGCTCCATTTACTTTGGGACTATGTTGATTTATGCCAGATAAAGACCTGGCCCAGATCATTTGGGTCTAGAGCTGGTTGCAATTCCAATTTGCTTAGACCCCCCCTCCCCCGTTTTTTTTTAACATTGGATTTTTTAAAGACATTTTGTATTGTGATGGAGTAAGGCCGGATGGCTACAGGAAAGTACTGAGGAACAGGTATTTTAGCCCCAGGCTAAGCAAATCCCTGGGAACCAAAATGGCAGTTGCTCCAGGGTAATCAAGGCACCTGGGGCCAATTAAGTACTTTCTAGAAGGCACCGGAGAGCACTACATTGATTGGAGCACCTGCAGCCAATCAGGCCAGGCTAATCAGGACACCTGGTATAAAAAGGGGAGCTCACGCCAGTCAGGAAAAAAAGGAGCCAGAGGAAGGAAGTGCGTATGAGGAGCTGGGAGCCAGAAACACAAGGGACTAAGAACTGAGAGGGTGTACTACTGGAGGATTGAGGTAACACCATACAATCAAGCAGTATCAGACACCAGGAGGATCCTATGGTGAGGATAAAGAAGGTGTTTGAAGGAGGCTATGGGGAAGTAGCCCAGGGAGCTGTAGCAGTCAAGCAGCAGTTACAAGTAGCACTATAGAGACTGCTGCAATTCACAGGGCCCTGGGCTGGAACCCGGAGTAGAGGGCGGGCCCGGGTTCCCCCCAAGCCCCGCTACTCCTAATCAGACA
>QXTE01000138.1:1295737-1405782 GCA_003942145.1 Platysternon megacephalum
TGTGTGTGTAATCCCTAGAGGTGGAAGTAGGTCAATCAGTGGCTATTAGCTTTCCATACTAGCTGGTCAGGGATCTAGCCCTATGCTCTGGGTGTCCCTAAGCTTCTGACTGCCAGAAGCTGGGACTGGACGACAGTGGATCTTTCAATAAATTGCCCTGTTCTGTTCATTCCCTCTGAAGCATCCGGCACCAGCCACTGTTGGAAGACATGGATAGGCCATTGATCTGACCCAGTATGACCATTCTTATATTCTTAGAGGTCCCAATCAAGGATCAGGACATTAAATGCAGCGGGGTCTCTAAGGTTTAATATATATAAAAAGACAAAGTCAAATCCTGGTCCTAGAATAATTGTTCTCAAAGTATGTCAGATGAAAGCTACAGCAAGAAATAATAAGTAAATAGTGATTTGCATATATGGAGCTTCCATCATCTAATGATATCAAACTGTTTATAATAATTAATTAGTTAAGCTTTGTAATGCCCTTGTCAGGTAGGTAAGTGCTCTCATTTAACATGTGGGTAAACTAAGGTATGGTCTATGCACAAACTGGCACCATTTTAATTAAAGTTGTGATTTAAAGCCGATTTAGTTAAATATGTACAACTTTGTATGGGGACACTTATATTAATGTGAACCCAGCCCATATCAGTTTATAAGTGACAGCTGAATCAATATAAACTATATTTCAGAATGTCCACAAATGGGGTTGAATGGGTCTAACCAAATTGTTTTTTAATCTGATTTAAATTAAACCAATGCAACTTCTGTGGGTGGACAAGTTCTCAGGCACTGGGGTCTGATCCCCCCCCCCCTCCCACGCACACACAAACACTCTGTTACACCAGTTTTATGTCTGTGTAACTCCATTGAAGCCCAGGAAGTTACACCAGCATAAAATTGGCATCAGAGTGGGGAGTCAGGCCCAGAGAGTTTAAACATTTAATTACAGCATAAAGCCACTGTGCTCTGTTAGGGGTACTGCAGGGGTACACCATCACGCACAGAACTGCTGATGGTTTTGCCTACAGAAGGTTGTAGACATGCAGGCAGAATGTAGAGTCCTTATTTCCCCTTAAAAGGGGACTCTCCTGCAAAGTTGACCATCTTTGATGGCTGGTGGAGAGGAACAGGGCTATGAGATCTAAATATCCATTCTAGGCAGGGCTGTTATCATACCTCTTATTAGATTGTCCAACATTTCCAGTTATAAGTCCCTGCTTTCAGTTGCTTATAACTTTGTTAAACTTTCAGCATTTGGGCGGGATGTCTGCCTCAGGCTGAATTTCATCTAGAAAATGACAGCCAAAGTGGTTTGGCTGTTTTAAAAGGGGGGGAGGGGGGGAAAGCATGTCATTTTGCCTAAATTTCTGGTGACCCTTTCTTTGAAAAGTTTTAGCTCCTACATGCTTTGAAGCAGGGACTTGAAATTTGACAGAGGGTGGCTTTTGTGTCAGGGATATGCCCTTCGTCATTGCCATGAAAATCTATCCAAATTTGGCAAAATGATAAGCCTTTGAAAAAACCGAAGTACGCACACACGCAGAATCGAGAAATGTGTAGACTTTTATAGGTAGTGTTCTCCAGCAAAATACACGATGGTCACAGGATAAATATTGAAATTAAGTACTTGTTAATTATTCTAATCACTAGCAATCATCTTCTATTAATTGTGGCGACATAAGAGTTGAAATGCACGGTTGCCATGACAACTGGACACTTTTTTTTGATCGGAGATTATTGTTGTGGTATCGTTTTGGCATCAAACATGAACGTCGATTGCTATGGAAACATCACAGACATTTCATTTTATTCAGCTCACACTTTGTTATTGAGGAGCCTATTTGCTTGTGATTTGTGAGGAAGCTGCGAACCCTATCAGCAGCCTGATAGATAAGCTGTTAGGAGCAACATGAGGCCACAGCTTCCCCTCCTCCCTCCCCCCCAACAGAAAGAATATTTCACATTGAGAAATGATCCTCCCAGCACCCTCATTAAATTTAAAAAGCCAGATCCTCCGTTAGCATGAATTTGGGTAGATACATTAAAGTCAGTGGAGTTTTGTCAATTGATACCAAGCAAGGATCTGGATCAACACAGTAGGACCCAGATTTCCCCAGTCAGGATCTGGACCCAATGTGCTAGATATTTTAAAAACACACATGAAGCCTGTTGTGATAATTGTGCCTGTAAATGTACCCTAACTGTGAGCTCTACTGTAAAAAGTAAGTGAAAGTTCCTAAGATGTCACAATAACCTAGAACAACAACAAATATTGATGGGAAAAGCCATGAGGGGCAGACAGACAGACTGAATTAGTCCAAACAAAACGGCCTCCTGATATAACTCAAGGATTGTGTTAAGATCGTGCCTGGTAAACAAGAAAAGTGTGGAGCCAGAGATCACTGAACCAAAACTGGTGTGTCGGAATCTAGACCTAACTGATAGACAAACAATGAGAGGGTGGGCTATTCCAACCATCACTCCCTTTTGGGGTTCTTAAAGACTTTTGGGGAAAATATGGCTACTGGAGAAAGCTTCAGCATCCTGGCTGCCACACCCAGCATCTCCAGGGACTCCAGATCCTGAGAGATGTCCTGACCAGGATCGGGCCAGAGAGAGGGATTCAGATGACATCACTACCTCCACCATCTGAATCCTAAACGCCATCTGGGATGAAACGATCAGATTTCAACAACAGCAACAACAACTCCAGCCCATCTCTACTAACTTCTCTTTTCTCCAGAGGACAGCTATTACCATCTTTGATACCATCTAAGAGACAGTCAAACAAGGAAGGGGGGGTTCCTTCTAAAACCTCTCTCCAGCTAAAGGGAAGGAGAACAAGGGCTGTTGTTAAAATGGAAGCCTTACTTAATACATTTCAAATGCTTTAACTGTTTTTCCTTCTATCCTTTATCTTTAATAAAAGGACGTTTAATGGTGTGTTTGCCATGGTACTAAGCAGGCAGAGATCTCTGTATACCAAATCCTGAATCTCCGTTAACACTGTTTAATGCTGGACAAGTGACTGCATTACGTTAACACTTTTGCACCATACATTCCATCTACATTAATACAACAAGCCATTGTTCCTGCCCCAAAGGGATTTAAGTCTGCTCTTTCTATGGTCACTTGTGAACCCCTGACAGCCTCCACCTCAAATCACATTCTCATAAGCAGTGAGTCATGGTTGGCAGCATTGCCCCTTCTTCTGCCATTAGTGTCCCACTCTGACATCAGCGTCATCCCTCTGCTGAGCAGCAGCAGATATTTGGGGCCTTGCAATTTGGTTTTCTGGGGGAAGAAAATCAGTGACATGAAGTCCGAGTATATTCTAACTGCAACTGGTATGATATACACATATCCACCAGTTCTGAAATGAGATGGTCCAACACATGCAAGGTAATCTCTCTGCCAGGAATCCCTGAGCCACAGAGCAATAACTGACTCCAGCGCTCCAGGCAGAACACAAGCTTTTCTGCTATATGCACAGCTCACTCTCTAAGCACCACTGTCTCCACACAGACCATTATATGAGCCAAACTAATCACACAGCACGTCTTCCCAAGACTGAACATTTGTTTGCACACACAAACTTGGAAGACTATGTATAAGAGCACCACCTGGTGGCACCTGCCATAACAGCATTATTGATATGTAAGAAGTGCTAACTGCAGTGATAAACAAATTGACAATTACTGGGTGTATGTTGTCACTATTCTTAAAGGCTGAGGTAGAAGTTATTTGCCAAGATTTAAAAAAACGGGTGCCTAAAGTTAGGCTCCTAAATCCCTATTTCGGTGCCTCAATAAATGATCTGATTTCCAGAACTACTGAGCAGCCACAATTTCCACTGACTTAAATGAGTTGCTTGGTGCTTGGCACTATTGAAAATCAGGCCCATTTATTGAGATGCCAAAGTATGGACTTAGACACCTACTTTTAGGCACTCATTTTTTTAAAATCTTGGCCATTGTTTACATGTTCATAGCCACCCGCAGCTCCCAGTGGCTGCGGTTTGCCATTCCCAGGCAACGGGAGCTGCGGGAAGCAGTGAGCTGGCTGAATTTTTTTTTGCTTAAATTGTTTTCCTTCAGAAACTGTTGTTTTAACTAAATTGATTTTTTTCAGAAGTCATATCAATTTCAATGTGATTTCATTTTGAAAAATAAAAAAGGGGAAAAAAGTAATTTACAAATGTCAAAATGTCCTGTTTTAACGTTTTCATAAGGGAGAGTTTTGATTTTTTTTTTAAATGACTTTGGTTCAAAATGTATTTTATATCAAATAGAAAATGATAGAAAATGAAACAGAACATTATGAATTTATCAAAACAAAACATTTTCATTGACTCAAAATGAATTTTTTAAACATTTTGTTTCACAAAATAGGTTGACTTTTCAGCCTGAAGTGGGATGAATTTATTTTTTTTCAAAAGTTTTGAGTGTTTTCATGGGATAGAAAAATCTGCTTTCCCACCAACGCTAACTGAAACCTGTAATTCAAAGTTACATTCACAACATTCAGAAGGAGACTCTTCACTGTCCCCTGGAGAAATAAAAAACACCTGAAAGTCACTGTAATTTAAGAAGTGCCTTTTATTGTCTTTAGACGGGGTAGCTTTGCAGGATACAGAACAGAGAAAGAAAAGGCTAACCTAAGCTTTCTGACTGGAACTAAACCAGCAGGGTGCAAAGACTGTGGTCCTACCAGTCTGCCGTACACTTGGTGATCAAATGAATGAGAGTGGAGAGGGTTAAATCATAAGTTCAGCTTGGTGATCAAATGAATGAGAGAAAGTCTGAGGGGAGAGAGAAGCAGACTATTATTATAGCCCACTGGTCAGTGTGTGTAACAGGTCCTCCTCTGTGCCTGATCCACAGAGGATATGAGCTTGTTATAGCCCCAGCTACTGAGTGTAAGCTCGTTAGTCCAAGGTGCAGCAGCTCATGATTTAGCGCCTGGATGAAGACTGAGGTCAATAGTTTTGCTTCTCTTACACAACGGGACTTTGAGACAGAGCTTTCTCAGGGGCTGGTCTGAGACTGTGGAATGAACTTCCAAGGAACTAAGGCCCATCCCAAACCTCACCACCTTCCACTCCAATGGCAAGGCANGAACTAAACCAGCAGGGTGCAAAGACTGTGGTCCTACCAGTCTGCCGTACACCCCAGCTAGCAACCATCCTGTTTGGAGAGGGTTAAATCATAAGTTCAGCTTGGTGATCAAATGAATGAGAGAAAGTCTGAGGGGAGAGAGAAGCAGACTATTATTATAGCCCACTGGTCAGTGTGTGTAACAGGTCCTCCTCTGTGCCTGATCCACAGAGGATATGAGCTTGTTATAGCCCCAGCTACTGAGTGTAAGCTCGTTAGTCCAAGGTGCAGCAGCTCATGATTTAGCGCCTGGATGAAGACTGAGGTCAATAGTTTTGCTTCTCTTACACAACGGGACTTTGAGACAGAGCTTTCTCAGGGGCTGGTCTGAGACTGTGGAATGAACTTCCAAGGAACTAAGGCCCATCCCAAACCTCACCACCTTCCACTCCAATGGCAAGGCACACTTCTTCAATTGGCTTTCTCTAACGTAACCATACAGCACGATATACATAAGTGTTATAAAACAAAAACACTCCACTGCACACACTTTCACAATTTTTTTGAGAATCTTTTTTTAACCTTTTTTTCTATCAGCTCTAACATTTACCTAGCTCTAACCATCTCTAACATTTACCTAGTTTAGCTATGTGCACTCTTTGATCATCTCATTGCCTTTATCAATATCTTTAAACATTGTAACTACTAACTTTGTTATGAAATATAAACAGAATTGTTGATAATGCAAATTATGTTCTTACTAGGGCAGTCAATTAATCACAGTTAACGCAAGTGATTAACACAANAGGTCAATAGTTTTGCTTCTCTTACACAACGGGACTTTGAGACAGAGCTTTCTCAGGGGCTGGTCTGAGACTGTGGAATGAACTTCCAAGGAACTAAGGCCCATCCCAAACCTCACCACCTTCCACTCCAATGGCAAGGCACACTTCTTCAATTGGCTTTCTCTAACGTAACCATACAGCACGATATACATAAGTGTTATAAAACAAAAACACTCCACTGCACACACTTTCACAATTTTTTTGAGAATCTTTTTTTAACCTTTTTTTCTATCAGCTCTAACATTTACCTAGCTCTAACATTTACCTAGTTTAGCTATGTGCACTCTTTGATCATCTCATTGCCTTTATCAATATCTTTAAACATTGTAACTACTAACTTTGTTATGAAATATAAACAGAATTGTTGATAATGCAAATTATGTTCTTACTAGGGCAGTCAATTAATCACAGTTAACGCAAGTGATTAACACAAAACAAATTAATGCATTATTTTTTAACGTGCGTTAATCACACACCTCTGTTTTGACCCTCTTCACTTACTGTACTTCATCGTTTGGTGGACATTGGTACAGTTCTACTGTGTTTTCATGATCTGGAGTGATTAAACATCAGAAAAAGTGAATGGAGCAAAGCAGCAGAAGTTCAGGTTTTTTGAATGGGAAGTTTACTTTAAAAAAACTTCTGGATGGTTCTCTGGATAAGAAGATGGTTATCTGTGGCTTTTGCAAGGCTGAGTTCCAACACCATCAAACTACTTCAAGTCTGCAGTACCACCTATGCGCTGAACATGTTTTTTCCTCCAGTTCTTGTACTACAAATAAACCACCAACAGCAAATGAATCCCGCCAATCGTGACGGTACGGTTACAGTTTCAGGATCGCTACAAGCCAATGGATCAAACAAAGTACAATAGCTTAACCAATGCTATTGCAAAATGGATAGGTATGGACTGCAGACCACTCAACGTTGTAAATGACAGAGGGCTAATAGATGCTCTTCGAATTGTGTCTTCCAATCAGTCACATACCTTGCCCTCCCGAGGAACCATTGCATCACGAATACATGACCTATATCACAACGAAAAGACTATCAAGTTGGAGCTTCTGAAATATGCACTAGCTGTTGCTTTGACTGGTGATGACAGGACATTCTTGAGCAATCACAGGTATCTTGGAGTCACGCCACACCTGATTGATGCTGCGTGGACACTGCAGTCATTTGCTTCAACCGTAACACATACTGAAGAGAGACATTATGCTGAAACACGTGCAGAGCATTTCTTGGTGTTGCGAAAGAACGGAATATTCAAGAAGAGATAACAGCAATTACTAGTACTGACAAGGCATGTAATATGATAGCAGCAGCCAATCATTTGCCTTTTGAACATGATGTGCATCGCTCACAGCCTGCAGCGATCCATTACAGTAGCGCTCGACGATGGTGGTTCTGAAAATGTGCTGGCAAAATGTAGAAAACTTGTGGGCCATTTCAAACAGAGTCCAGCTAACAGTACAGAGCTAGAAGTACAAGAAGCCGCAAATGAACAGAAACAAGAACCTCTTGTACAAGATATTTCAACCAGATGGGATGCTACTTTGGGTTATGTAAAAAAACAAAAAGTAATTCTACATTTGTATGTTGCACTTTCACGATAAAGAGATTGCACCTCAGTACTTGTATAAGGTGAATTAAAAATACTATGTCTTTTGTTTATCTTTTTTACAGTGCAAATATTTGTAATAAAAATAATAATATAAAGTGAGCACTGTACACTTTGTATTCTGGGATGTAATTGAAATCAATATATTTGAAAATGTAGAAAAACAGCCAAAAATATGTATAATACATTTAAATTGGTATTCTATTATTGTTTAACAGTGCAATTAAAACTGCGATTAATTGCAATTATTTTTTTTAATCGTTTGACAGCTCTAGTTGTTACATAAATAAAGAGGCCTCTGCTAGGGCATAGGAGATCATCATATCTTCTGGGCTTGTCCTAAATTGAAAGGCATGTGGTCTGATACTAGAAAACTGATGCAAGGATAAACACCTGTAAATATCTACTAATATGGTGCCAGGGAAATGTCCTGATTGGCTGAAATCAAACAAAGGCAGGTGCCTGTTTCATTACATGTTCTAATAGACTCTCACTACTTCTATCATGGAAGAAGTAGTTTTTTAGGAGGGATGTGAGTGAGCAGAGAGTGATGGCTCTGTGAACAGGGATTGGGAGGGTCACGGGGTTTGAGGCCTTCATACTATTCAGTGTCATTTCTGTAGGAGGGACACACACCACCAGCCCTACTTCCTCTAGCATCAATCTCGCCACCTTAAGTACATTTTCAGACTTCCTGATATTGCTGTAAATGAAATAACAGCAAACAATGGAGCTAAAAGATCTAAAGGAAAGAGATAGATCATGAGACAGAGAATAACATATTGCCTCTATATAAATCCATGGTACGCCCACATCTTGAATACCGTGTGCAGATCTGGTCGCCCCGTCTCAAAAACAATATATTGAAATTGGAAAAGGTACAGAAAAGGGCAACAAAAATGATTAGGGATATGGAACAGTTTTCATATCAGGAGAGAGTAATAAGACTGGGACTTTTCAGCTTGGAAAAGAGACGACGAAGGGGGGATTTGATAGAGGTCTATAAAATCATGACCTGTGTGGAGAAAGTAAATAAAGAAGTGTTATTTACGCCTTTTGATCAAACAAGAACTAGGGGTCACCAAATGAAATTAATAGCCAGTGAGTTTAAAACAAACAAAAGGAAGTATTTCTTCACACAATGCACAGTCAACCTGTGGAACCCCTTGCCAGAGGATGTTATAAAGGCCAAGACTATAACAAGTTCAAAAAAGAACTAGATAAGTTCATGGAGGATAGGTCCATCGATAGCTATTAGCCAGGATGGGCAGGGATGCAAAACCATGCTCTGAAGTGTCCCCAGCCTCTGCCAGAAGCTGGGAATGGGTAACAGGTGATGGATCACTTGATGATTACCATTCATCTATCATGGAAAAGCTACCAGAGTCTTTAGGGTATTAGATCAAAGTGCATAATAACATCGCAGATATTAACTCTAACAGTCCTGACATGTTTAAAGGCAGAGACAACTTGCAACTCTTGAGGGGGGGGGCACAATTTAAAGGTTGGGCGGGGGGCACATGACCGCTCCATGCGTTGCCTCTGAGTCCTTTCCTACTCGCCCTGTGGGCACCACCTTGCCCGCACTCCTCTCACAGCCCCTTCCTCACTTGCTTCTTTCATCACCTCCCCACTCCGGGGAAGTAATTGAGGCTGGGGGCAAGGAAGGGACAGGACTCAGCGGGCTTCCCTACACCCCCTCTGGCAGAGCTATGCTGTCAGCCATTTCTCTTCCCTGTCTGGGCACCTCCTGGCGGGGTTCAGTGGGAGTGCTAGGTATTGGTGCCTTTCCCAGGCAAGCCCCCCTCAGCTGCGCTCAGCCCAACTCCCACCCTGGCAGAAATCTGCAGGGGAGTATGTGACATCCCCCCCGCCACACATCACCTCTGTTTAAAGGCAACCTGCTTTGCTCAGCTCAGACCAGCATTCCCTGGTTAGCACCAATCCCTGCAGTGATCTGGAGGATTCAGCTAATGAGAATGGCTATTGCAGAACACACCAAACCAATCTAGCTAGCTAGCATAAATATTGGCTATATTCTCTGCTCCTTCCTCTGACTGTTTGTGTTTCTGAGGCAGCACAAAGCAGCTGCTAAGCCAAGATCAGGGCACTAGTGGCAAGGCATTGCACATACTTAGGGCCTTTCATTTTCAGTTTTTATTTAATTTTTCCTGGGAATTTATCGGTGTTTATTACTACAACAACAAAAAAGGTGAAAATCGGTGCAAAAAACTATTAATAATTTTTCTGGGTAAATATCGGGGTTTATTTAGGTGGATGGAAGGACGGGGGGGAAAGTATTCAGTAGATTAACGTTTTGATGAATGAAATTCAATGAGGTTTGCTGCAGAACTGAACTGAAAACACAATGCCACCTCTGAGTTTAAGAAAATATCTCTGATCTCCAAATAAAACTTTTCATTTGAATGAACAGTTTATTGTTGTAGACTTAGAACTGTTAGCCTATAAATATTTACATTTAATAATTAGGCCACACCGTTTTCAGCGCATACACTCAACTTCATCCTTTTCTCCTGTGTTTGTTTGTTTTTAAACTTTCGACTATTTCATTGTGCTCTGAAACGTATTCTGATACAGCTTTTCATTTTCTTCCCATTTTAGCGTGTCAAATCTTTAAACCCTTATCTGCTAACAGCTTGAAATGTGTACGTGGTGGGCGTAAGATTCATCAGTACGTTCAGATGCGCCCACACTTCAAAGCTTACGTGCGTGCCTGTTTGTTTATTGCGTGTATCTTCAAGATTAATACATAGCTTTACTTCAACAGGCAGCTTTGCATATACACACAGACTAATGTATTATCATAATACAGATATCTCAAGCAATGTATGGTATTTTCCTAATAAAACAATGTATTTTTTATTTATTTGAATGATACAAAAGTAGGGTGAAAATCAGAAAAAAACGAATAATACTTTTGTTTAAAACCTAGGATTTTTTCCAGTAAAAATCGGTTTAAACTGAAAACGAAGAGGCTTACATTACTTATGTGCAGGCCTTGCCTACTCTAGAACACAGTACTGCTTTGACTATACTGGTATATTTAAAGTGGTACAACAACCCTTGTGTGGATCATAGAATCATAGAATATTAGGGTTGGAAGAGACCTCAGGAGGTCATCTAGTCCAACCCCCTGCTCAAAGCAGGACCAACCCCAACTAAATCATCCCAGCCGAGGCCTTAAAAACCTCTAAGGATGGATGCAGCTATATCACTATAAAGGTCCTATAACCCAATATAGATAATCCTGTACAGGAAGGGGGATAAATTATACTGAAAATAGGAAGGAAACAGTCTCTGTTTCTGCCTGCAGAGCTTACTTAAGACAAGAGTCAGACAATACGCATAACAGTTAGAGAAAAGGGAGAGGGAGGGGGACAATGAAAATAGTAGGCTCACGGATGAACATTTAAGGAGGAAAGGCAATTGTAACTACTTAGACTGCCTGGAATCCATCATTTTAATGTAACAAGCCATTAAAGAAGTGTCCCTTTGGGATAAGATTTATAGAAAGTTAAATTCAAATCTGAGCTTATATCCTGAAGTTTATTGCAACTGCAAGTGAATTTGATCTCGCTGCTGGATCTCAGGCTGTGTTCTACCACTAGGAAACTAGATGAGGCTTCTAACTCTATTATGAACGCTGTCTGTTCAGCCACTCTAAAGACCTAGCCTCTACATGTAGCCTCCAGGCGTACAATAGTGGCGCCTATTGCACATTCAAATGCATCAATTCAGCACTAGCTCTCTTTCTGTGGGTATTGATTAGCTCTTAAACCATCCTCCATTGTACCCACAGATCATAAAAGCAATCTACTTCTACTAATTTTTCAGGTTGTTGTCAGGCCATCTCTAATCTGCCATTCAAATCTAAGATTTTTGAGGCTAGCAATGGTAACTCACTTTCCAAACCACTCACCGTGTCTTGCTGTGCTCAGCATCCCAAGCAGCCTTTTTCAACAAGCATCAGAGCTGCAAGACAGTATTTGTTAGGCTCCTAAATGTCCTTTCTGTCACAGCAGTCTGCCTTTGATTTAGGTTTTATTGGATCATAGGGCTGCCTTTGATACAACGGGTTATTCATGCTTAGAACATTGTGTTTAGAATTCTGAATCTAACTCTGAAATTAATGGACACCCTTCACGATATGCACTGAAAATACTAGGCAAAGTGGGCCAGATTCAGACATGATGTAAGTGAATGTAACTCCACTGACTTCTATTGAACCGCAATAAAGCCCACAGAGTTGCTCCCGCTTACACCAGGTTTCAGTTCAGCTTAATGAGACCAGGTGAATGATGCTATGAGAGCTCTTTGTGGGCTGGGAATAGAGAGGATCTCTCTCTTACGTAGGAACACAAGAATTGCCAAACTGCATCAGACCCAGGGGCCATCTAGTGTCCTGTCTAACAGCATCCAGCACCAGGTGCTTCAGAGAAAGGTGTAAGAACCCCACAACAGGCATATGTGGGATAATCCATTCCTCACATTAGGTCTTATTGTGATCTCTGATAGTGCAACCTTGAAATACAAATGTTCATATCCTTTTCTCAAAATTTTACCAGTAATTCTGGAAATTCTGGAAATTCTTGATATGCATGTAAATATCCAATCCCTTTTTGGATCTTTCTAAGTTCTTGGCCTCAACAGCTTCCTGTAGTAATCAGTTCCACACTCTAATTACACAGGGTGTGAAAATGTATTTCCTTTTATTAGTTATGATTTTTCACCTTAAGAACATAAGAACGCCATACTGGGTCAGACCAAAGGTCCATCCAGCCCAGTATCCTGTCTCCCGACAGAGCCAATGCCAGGTGCTCCAGAGGGAATGAACAGAACACATAATCATCAAGTGATCTGTCCCCTGTGGCCCATTTCCATCTTCTGGCAAACAAGTTACTTTTTATTTCTTTGAATGATACAAAAGTAGGGTGAAAATCAGAAAAAAAACCCAAATAATTATTTTTGTTAAACCCGGGATTATTAATTATTATTATTATTTTATTATTATTTTTTGGTAAAAATCTGTTTAAACTGAAAACCAAGGGACTTACATATACTTATAGATAGGCCTTGCCTACACTAGAACATTGTACTGCTTTGACTATACCTTTTAATTTCACTGAATGTTCTCTTGTTCTTCTATGAAGAGACAGGGACAGAAGTTCACCATCTCCCTCCTCTAGAAGATTCATTGATTTATATACTATTATACACTATTTTATTCATTTCTTCTCTAACATAAACAATCCCAATCTTTTCAAGCTCTACATAAGGTCCTTCCTCTTTCTCCTCGCCCTTTTCTGAACCCTCTCTAGTTCCACAATATCCTTTCTGAGATGTGGTGACCAATACTGGCTACAGTATCTAGATGAGGCCATAACTTTGATTTAAATAAAGGCCTTATAATATTCTCCGTATTATTCACCATCCCATTCCTGATGCAAGCTAATGTCTTGTTTGCTCTTTTAACTTCAGCTGCTCTCTGAATGAGCAGCCTCCTCCCAGGATCCCCCTCATGGCCTTGAGGCAGCCATGCGAGTGGCTTCAGTCCTCCATCTTGGTTCCTCAGATAAACTCCACATAAGCTTTTTGTGGTCAAAAGGACCCCTCCTTGGGGTCTGTGTTTATTAATATAAAATAATCTCAAAACAATACTCCAAGTCCCAAAACAAATTCATCCAAAAGTTAACGCAAAATGATGAGACTCTATTCTCATCATTTGCCAAAGTCTCCATGAAGCAAAGGAAATGTGTAATGAATTTCATCAGGTGTCCCTTAAAAAACCAATATGGCAACATCACTGCATGTGTTTCTGTGCAAATGCACAAAAAAACCTATAGGACTCTCTTTGGATTACATGTGTAATGCACTCGGGACCTGGTTAAAGCAGATGTTGAAATTCTTAGTGAAGATGGAGAGGTTTTCATCTGTCTCCATGAGTCCAGGGATTTGTGGAGTTGATGTATGCTGGCTGTTTCAGCACAGCCTTTTAAAAAGGTCTAAAGAACAATCTATACTAATGGAGAGGGACTTCCATGTAAAAGGGAATCACAGACGGATTTCCTCATTGTTGCAAATTTTAAGTGTCTGCCATGTGAACTTTAATATAGTTTTGGCTCTTCTTACTGACAGTGTGTTATACAGAATGGTCCAGATTCTCAGGCACTAGGGATGGAGGACAGCTGTTTAGCCAGCTTAGTTCATTCAGTCTCTCCTCCTTAAGTAGTCAATCCTAACCCCTTGCTCTTCTCTGAATTCCTTCCTCTGTGGCCATATTATTGTTAATATGAGGTTTTTACTGGGATTACATATAAGAAGTTGTGATGCCAACAGCAGCCATTGTAAATCAACACAAAATACAGCTTCCTGCAAGCCAGGGTCAGGAAATTACTCGCCATAAATTCTACAGAAAAGAACAAATGAAAAATGCCTATGTGAAGCTGAAAGGAGGCTTCCTCGGTCTGGGATTTATTAGTATTGTTATGTCAAAAGTCACTGGGTGGCACTGTTACACATAGTCATACAAGAAATATTGTATTGTTAGTTGTGTGGTACAGTTTCTTTGGGGGGAAGCTTTTGCAAGCAGCAAAAGAGTTTGCTCTCTGTCTCAGTGTCTTCAGCTAGAGTCAATTCTTGGGGCTGAGTTGGTTCCAAGGAACTAGACATTTGAATTAGATTCCTGATAACTCATGCAAATCTCTCTCTGTTTGTGACCATCTCTGTTCACGAAGCCTGGTGTATACGATGTACATAAACCAGTTACAGTAAGAAAATACCTAGACTCTGCATCACTGCTTTCTCCTCCATTGAGATACCAACCTGTACGGCCTCAATATAAGTCACTTTCAAACACAAAGTCCTATGTCACTAGGACTTGCACACAGTTCAAAGGCCCTCTACTGTGAAACAGTTCAGCCAGGGGTCGGCAACCTTTCAGAAGTGGTGTGCCGAGTCTTCATTTATTCACTTTAATTTAAGGTTTCGCGTGCCGGTAATACATTTTAATGTTTTTTAGAAGGTCTCTCTCTATAAGTCTATATATTATATAACTAAACTAGTGTTGTATTGTAAAATAAACAAGGTTTTCAAACTGTTTAAGAAGCTTCATTTAAAATTAAATTAAAATGTTGATCTTACGCCGCCGGCCCACTCAGCCCGCTGCTGGTCTGGAGTTCTGTTCACCTAGGCCGGCAGCGGGCTGAGTGGGGCCTGCGGCCGGGACCCCGGCTGGCAATGGTCCGTCAGCCAGAACCCCAGACCGGCAGCGGTCTGTGCGGGGCCGGCGACTGGGACCCCAGACCAGCAGCGGGCTGAGCGGCTCAGCCCACTGCCACTCAGGGGTTCCATCCGCCGGCTCCTGCCAGCCGGGATCCCGGCTGCCAGACCCACTCAGCCCGCTGCCGGTCTGGGGTCCCGGCCCTGCCCACATACAGTGGATACCTACCTTCTCCCTGGTTTTGGCCCGTTCTCTTCCTCTCTCTGCACTGAGCTGAGGGTGGGAGTGCACTGAGCACAGGGCTGGGGGTGAAGGATCTGGCCAGGAGGTAGAATGAGGGAGGGGGCTCAGGGTTGGGGCAGGAGGTTTGGGTGTGAGGCACTTACCTGGGCAGCTCCCATTTGGTGCGAGGGGTGCAGGTGGGAATGTGGAGGGGGAGGGCGTGCAGGAGCTCCCATTTGGTGCTCAGGGTGGGGGTGGGGATGTGGGGGGTGCAAGAGTCAGGATGTGGGGGGGTGCATGGGGTTTGGGGGGGCTGCGTATGGGGGGGGGTGCAGGTGTCAGGGCAGAGGGCTGGAGGCATGTGAGGGGGTGCAGGTGTCAGGGCAGGGGGTGGGGGTGGAGGGGTTGGGTATGTGTGGGGGTGCCAGAGTCAGGGCTGGGGTCGTGGAGGGGAGGGTGAAGGAGTCAAGCAGAGAGCTGGGTGTGTATGAGGGGGGGTACAGGGGTCAGGGCAAGGGCCTGGGGTGTGTGCGGAGCACAGGGCTCAGGGCACGGGCCTGGGGCAGGTGCGGGGCTGCGGGGCTCAGGGAAGAGGGCTGGGTGTGTGTGAGGGGGCGTCAGGGCTCAGGGAAGAGGGCTGGGTGTGTGTGAGGGGGGGTCAGGGCAGATGGCTGGGGTGTGTGTGTGGGGTTCAGGGCAGGGGACTGGGGTGTTTGTGCCCCTATTCCACCCACCCCTTCCCCAAGGTCCTGCCCCCGCTTCTTCTCCCATGCCCCATCCAACCCCCCCTGCTCCCTGACTGCCCCATCCAGAGCCCCCCCCCGCCCCTAACCACCCCCTGGGATCCCACCCCCTATCCAACCCACCCTGCTTCCTATCCCCTGACTGCCCCGACCCCTTATCCAACCCCCTGGCCCCGGACCCCTTACCATGAGGCTCCTAGCGCTGCCCCATGGGAGCGGGCAGCCCTGCCCCTCAGAGCGCTGTGCACACGGCAGCATGGCTCCGGATGAGCGGGGAGCGTGTCTGCCTCCCCGCGGAGCCAAACACTGCCCCGCGGGGGCACGCAGCCCTGGCCCCCAGAGCGCTGCGCGCGCGGCAGCATGGCTCCATGGGAGGGAGGAAGGCGGGGGAGGGGCCGGCGGCTTGCTGCACTCGGC
The DNA here is from genome assembly GCA_003942145.1 of Platysternon megacephalum. NCBI lineage: Eukaryota > Metazoa > Chordata > Testudines > Platysternidae > Platysternon > Platysternon megacephalum. Next base: position 1,311,927 of record QXTE01000138.1, read on the forward strand.
CTGGCGCTCCAGCCCGGGAGCGCGGACCCCGCGGCTTGCCGTGCCGGGAGAGTGGGGCCATTTGCCCCCTGCCCCCGCGGGGGGGGAGGCGGAGAAGAGCGGGCTGGCCGGGCAGGATTTGGCACGCGTGCCATAGGTTGCCGACCCCTGAGTTAAGCAATGAATTTTGCCTGATGTGTTATAAATGAATACATTAACCTAGGTACAGTCTTGTCATAAATGCGCAGAGGACTATCCCCACCCTCATCCATGTGATACACCTGGCTCCCGTTCGACCCTCCTAGTACAGCTGTATGAAGCTTTCAGTGCAATATCAACCAAGAGAAATTCTGTGCAAACCGGGGTGGATTGATTTAAATCAAAGTAACCATGTGAAAAGTAGTGGTTTTGTCCAAGCTTCACTTAAGGTTTGGGAATTTATTCAAACCCCAGACCCACAGGATATGAGCCCACTGGAACCAAAAAGAGAACAAGATTCCCTTAAAACCAACCTGATTAGAATAGCTTAATTTAGTACAGCTTCACTTTTATTATTAACGTTACCCCTTTTAGCTTGAGCAGCTAGTTAAAAAATTGGTTTCTTGCAGGTTGTTCCAGGAAAAAATTGATGATGGAGTCAATCACCTTTGATACAATCTTGTTGATTTACAAGGAATGTATGAAGCCCTGTTTCGCTGAATGCAGGAGGAACCAAAACCACAGGAGTCAGTGTCCTTGCTCACAGCCCCAAAACTCTCCTAGCCAGCATCATGTCCCAAAGCCCTCTCTGTAGGCTTTTCCAGGACCACCCACTATTTGTCTGGTGCTTCATTGCTCCTTCTCTGGCCTTCTTCTGTGTGCCTCTGTCCACATCCACACACCCCACCACTTCACCCACGTAGTTAAGTGGCCTTGGATGCGCCTTTCTTTTGATTTGGAGACTACTATTACTTCATAAAGGAGCTTAACGGTTTCTGCTGGCTGACATGAAGGATGGCAGTTACACCCTCCAGATTCAGGGTGGCATGACTCATTGTATAACCTAATGTGTTAGTGTCTACAGGCCTCTACCCAGATCAGGGCCCGATTATGTTAGACACTGAACAAACAGCTAGTAAGAGACAGTCTCTGCACCAAAGAGCTAACTATCCACAGAGTCAGTGCAGCCAAAGGGTGGGGGAAAGGAAGGATTATTAATATCACCCCCATTTTATAGATGGGGAATGTAGTGAAGTGAGACTCACAGGTGCAGCGCCTCCTGCTGGTTATCCTGGGAATTAGCTCTCCAGCATATAGAGCGCCTCCTCCTGTGTGGTGTCTTGCCTACCTCAGGCCCCCGTGTCCCTCCCGGACCCCGGTGCCCTTTACCTCGGGGTTCTGCCCCAGCAGTACCCCACCACACTCTGGGTCTCCCCTCCCAGGGGAACCCCCAACCCTCTCACCCACCTTGCCTCAGTGGCTACTGCCAGTCACCATATTGCCCCCGTTCACTGGGGCAGACTGCAGTTTGTCATGGCCACTCATCATTGGCAAGGAGGTTGGACCCGCTGCCTCTGCCTATCTCTGGGCTGCTGCCTCTGCTACCCCAGTACCTGTTTTGGCCCTTTTAGCAAGGCCGGCAGCCTGGGGATTTATGAGACTGGAGCACCCCAGCTCCTCCTGCCTTTCCCCAGCCCTGCTCCATTCCCTGAGCTCCCAGGCAGCCCAATCCTTCTCCGTCCAAGGCTGGAGAGAGAGTGACTCAGCCCCTGGCTCACAGCCCTTTTATCCCAGCTGTGGCTGCCTTCCCAATCAGCTTACCCTACCCAGGGCTGTTTTAACCCCATCAGGGCCGGAGCGGGGTGACCGCCCCGCTACAGGGAACTGCAGCAAAGGGAGTGTAAGTGGTTTGTCTAAGGTCACACAGGGAACCTGGGGCACAGCGGGGACTAGAATCTAGATCTCTTGAGTCTCTGTTTACTGCCATAACCACAAAACTATCCCTCCATTTTGTGCTGCGCCCGCCCCCCCTTTTTAAAGTCTGAGTGAAATCACGTTTGAATCACAATGAAGATTCTAGTCAGACTTTCCAAAGACTAAAGGCTGATAGTTCTGCCAGATGACAGAACAAGGAGTAATGGTCTCAAGTTGCAGTGGGGGAGGTTTAGGTTGGATATTAGCAAAAACATTTTCACTAGGAGGGCGGTAAAGCACTGGAATGGGTTACCTAGAGGGGTGGTGGAATCTCCTTCCTTAGAGGTTTTTAAGGTCAGGCTTGACAAAGCCCTGGCTGGGATGATTTAGTTGGGGATTGGTCCTGCTTTGAGCAGGGGGTTGGACTAGATGACCTCCTGAGGTCCCTTCCAACCCTGATATTCTATGATTCTATAGTAATATATCCCTTTGTCCTCTGGAATAGCAGCCACTGTGCCTAACACTTTGACTCTAGGGTTAGAAACACAATTACTAGAGCACTTTCTCCTTGAGGATTGCAGCAGCTCCTCTTACCTTTAGACAATGAATTTAGAGGAGAGAAAAAAAATCCACCACAGAATGGCACACAAGGGAAAAAAACTGTAGAGAATTAATTGCATCAAAGTGAGAGACGGATAAACTTGTTCCTGCATCCCTACAGCTCATAAAAATAAAGTGCTGTTGGACAGTGGAATAGACTGGGAGAAAACCCACTAGCACAAAAATAAAGATGAAATTGGCTAGCACCTCTACACGCTGCTGTTAAATCGATGAAGGCAGAAAGAAGCGGAGCTATGTGATCTGTTTACTAAGGTGAGCAGAAAATGCTTCTATATTGGCCAATTTTTCTGTAACTAGACAGCTACCAATCACCCCCTTTATGCCAGACATACACAGACCCAGACACACAACCTTCAATTTTCATCAGATTAAGGATTTATGAACTCTGGCTCTACGGATCTGATTTACAGATGAATCACGGCTAGTTACAGTAGTTTCAGAACATTGGTATTTATAGTGAGTTGCTCATGGTGGCCCTTCAGTGTAAAATTGAACGCTTCAAGGCACTTATTTATAATGGATTCAGGGTGGATTCTGAAACACGGTTGCCTAGGTTTGGGCTTGCAAAATGTGCCTATACATAGGTCACATAATAATGAGATAGATTTCTATAGTGCTTTTCATCGTCCAGACACTAACTAATGAACACAAAATATTTTGGCCAGAATCTAAAATAGTTCAGTCCAGGAATGCTGCCGTGGTACCTCAGGGGAGTTGTAGTTTGGGTGCCTCATGCTTCCATTTTCCTCTATAGACTGGTGTCCTTGGTTGCCATATGTTTTCCATGATGCAGTCTCACTTCAGAGTCCCTGGCTATGATCCATCATGGAAGATGTAATACAGCCAGGGAGCCCAGCCCGTAGAGGAGAATGGTAACTTTAGGAGACTGAATTACAACTCCCCAAAGCCCTTTTTTTTTAAATGAAAACATTCCGGGTGGGGGGGAGGGAAATGGCTGACACTTTAGAATTTTTTGTTTTTTTCTCAATATTTTTCATGACTTTTTTTTTAAACATTGAAAGCATTATTAATCCATTACTGAAATTACAGAATTTCAATTGAAAATTTCACTAAAAATGAAAAATTGATCAAATTTCAGCCAGGAGAAAAAGAAAGAACAACTTTGAAATTTTGAAATTTTAAAAGCTATTTTTTATAAACATTTAATGGCCAAACCTCACTTTCTCCAGTTAGTCTCCCATTGCTGACCTCTTCCTTGGACACTGTTCCCAAGTCTTATTAATAAAGACATACACAAACCTCAACCCATCAGGGTGTGTACGTATCAGTAAGCATCAACACCAGTTATTCTGATTCTTATTTCATAGAACAGAACCCCATTGTGCTGGGTGCCGTACACAGAAGAAAAAGAAAGTCCCTTATGCTCGTTAACTCTGATCCCAGGTCCTCCTTTAGCTTCTTTTTTCCACACTTTGCTGTGTATGCCTGATGGCTACCCTGACTGAATGAGCACAATATGATCCCACATTAATTAGAGAAGTAGCACAACATTTGGACTTGTTGGGTTTTTGGTATTCAGCCCATTTCTAAAGATAGACACAAAATCAAACCTGGATCCAGGTTGGGATTCCAAATATCCTCAAAGTTTTGGATCCAGAGAATTGGGGCCCATCTTTGAAAATAAAAGTTTTCCCCAGTCCTAGCTACACCAACCATCTTTCATCTGTCAGTTGCTCTTTGCCTATCTTACTGATAGGCAGGGCCGGCGCTCCCATTAGGCGACCTAGGCGGTCGCCTAGGGTGCTGCTATTTTGGGGGCGCCTGCGCCCCCGCCGCCCGTAGAAATTTGGGGGCGGGACCTTCCGCCGCCGCTGTTGGGGGCGGGATTTCGGGGGCGGGACCTTCCGCCGCCTAGGGTGCCGGCAAAGCTGGCGCCGCTACTGCTGATAGGTCACTTGGAGATCCTCCAAACAAAGGCTCCATTCTACTACTCTTCATCTAGACCAACGTCATACAATATTTGCTTCACCAAGTGGTAAACAATAAAGTAAATGCTTTTATAAATAGCTGTGAACATTTTTAGAGGAAAATAAACAGTTGATTTTCTATGGCAGACTTAGGAAGGACAATGTCCCTTCTCAAGGGTCTAAAAGACTATGAAAGCCATAATAAAATGTGAAATGACACCATGGCAATATGGAGGTCAACATGAAATATCTAATGCTGGAGCTTGATTATCTGCATAGCAATGATGCTGTGAAAATTATCTATCTATGTCATAACACATGGAGATATTTTGGGATGAAAGATGATTAGGGAGCTGGGGCACATGACTTAAGAGGAGAGACTGAGGGAACTGGGCTTATTTAGTCTGCGGAAAAGAAGAGTGAGGGGGGATTTGATACCAGCCTTCAACTACCTGAAGGGGGGGTTCCAAAGAGGATGGAGCTCGGCTGCTCTCAGTGATGGCAGATGACAGAACATGGAGCAATCGTCTCAAGTTTCAGTGGGGGAGGTCTAGGTTGAATATTAGGAAAAACTATTTCACTAGGAAGGTGGTGAAGCACTGGAATGGGTTACCTAGCGAGGTGGTGGAATCTCCATTCTTAGAGGTTTTTAAGGCCCGGCTTGACAAAGCCCTGGCTGTGATGATTTAGTTGGTTTGGTCCTGCTTTGAGCAGGGGGTTGGACTAGATGACCTCCTGAGGTCCCTTCCAACCCTGATATTCTATGATTCTATATCACATAAAGGTTCTATGTTATTTTGAACATATTTTCTATTCATAGAATACCACAATGATGGCCATCGTATTAACACTTGGAAAAGTTAGCTAGACTACAGATTAGATAGGTCAGAATGATTAGTTTAATTGGAAAGTGGAAATAGAATGGCTAGTTTAGCCAGATTTAATTTTAAAAAGCATGATGCTCTGACTCTTTTCCTCCAAACCCAGTAGTATCCGACCCTTTTTCAGTCATCGCTTTTAGGAAATCTAAAAGCAGGTCAAAAGGAACATACTCACGGAATCAATAAACATCACTTTGAAAGGGTCCCCCATTGAGAGGGCAGAAGCCAGGTGAAACTCACTGAAACAGGTCAAGCAAAACCAAAAAGGCGTGTCGAAGACTTTTAGGGTATGTCTATGCATCCCACAGCAGTGAGCCTTCCAGCTCAGGTTGACAGCTTTGGGCTAGTAGGGCTCATGCTAGCACTCTAAACATAGCAGTGTAGACAGGACTTTGAAGTTGCAGCTTGGGCTGGAGCTGAGGCTCTGAAGCTCAGGGTGGGTTTCAGAGCCAAACCGCCAGCCCAAGTCACAACTTCAAAGCCCTGTCTACCCAGCTGTTTTTAGAGTGCTAGCCCCGCTATCCTGAGTCTGTCAACCCAGGCCAGGAAGCTTGCTGGCATGGGCTGTGTAGACATATCCGTAAAGTACATGATCACAGACTGAATGATCTATTGTTTTACAAGTTAAATATGTCGGCTAGCCATGACTTTAGCTACAGCTGGTACCACTCCCTTCATACTGCTTTTTTTCATTGTAGAATTTGTTGAGCAATTTATGCATTAAAGCTCATACAAATGCTCTCTGACTATGCAAAGCGATATGCTGTACATCTCCACATACTTATATTACATTTTCTTTAGCTATCTGACATAAAATAATTCATATTCCTCTATATCCCCTGAAAATTCATAATATGGTGAACGGAAACAATATTACATGGAGGGAAATTATATAAAAATTATGAGCTGATGTAAATCGGTGTAGCTCCACTGACTTAGCTGGAGCTATGTTGGTTTACACCAACTGCGGATCTGGCCAAATGGCTAGAGAGCAATGTCTGAATATTGTGAATTGTACAGCACGTTACTTTTGACAAACCAGAACAAATGGGAAAATACTCTTCCAGTTCCAGGGAAATAATGGGCAATAGGTGGCTACCATTTCAGAGGGTGGAAATTTGCAAATCCCAACACAGAAGTGTACAGATTTCAGATATTCCCTGAGCATGCAAGCGATAGTAAGTGGAAACTCTTTGTGTAATCAAGAGCAGAATCTAGTCCACATCACAGAGACAAGGTGAGGTAATACTTTTATTGGACCAACTTCTGCTGGTGAGAGAGACAAGCTTCTGAGCTACCCAGAGCTCTTCCGCAGGTCTGGGAAAGGTACTCCAGCTAAATAGGAGGCAGAACAGACTGTTTAGCATAAATAGTTAACACATCGTAAGGGACCATTCAAAGTGAAGTGGCCCATTGCAGTCATAGGGGAAAAAATGGGGAGTTAGTGGGTTACAGATAGTTGTAATAAGCCATACATCCAGGGTCTTTATTAAGAACATGATTTTTAGTGTTTACCAAAGTTATGAATTTATGCCCCCACGCTCGTCTTTTGAAGGCGTTAGTCAGGTTTCCCTTAAGGCTGAGGACTGAGAGATCTGATATAGAGTGATCATTTTGTGGAAGGCGTTTGCCTATGTGATATGGGTGTTTTCTGTGTGTATTCCTTCACCAACAGAAGTTGGTCCAATAATAGATATTACCTCACACACCTGTGTCTTTAATATCTTAGGATCAACATGGCTACAACACTACAGACCACACCATGTCATTTAGCCATGAAAAAGTGGCAGCTTAGCAATTGTTTGGAGTCTACAACATCTTCCCTAGAATACCTGATAAATTAAAACATGTAGAGCAGTGGTGGGCAACCTGCGGCCAGCGGGCCACACGCAGCCCATCAGGGTAATCCGCTGGTGGGCTGCGAGACAGTTTGTTTACACTGACCATCCGCAGGCACGGCCGCCCGCAGTTCCCATTGGCTGCGGTTCATCGGTCCCGGCCAATGGGAGCTGCGGGAAGCGGCGTGGGCCGCAGGGACGTGCTAGCCACCACTTACTGGAGCTCCCCTTAGCCAAGGACCAGTGAGCCACTGGTGTAGAGTCAGGAAAAAGAATCACATCATCTTTTGTATTTTCTTTTCAGAGGGTGGGGAGGAGGATTCCTCAAGCGAGAAATGTTGCGAGATCCAGGATGAGTGATAGAATACTTCAGAGAGTAGGCTGAGGGGAAGAGAAATCTCCCACAAGTGGGTAAGAAGAGATGTTATGATCATTCGACCTACAAAAAGGCACATTGGCATGGGGTTGATATCGACACCAGTGTAATCTCTGACAACTTTGTAGAGGATAAAAGCCTTTTCAGTTGGAAATGCTAACAGGGGAAAGAAAATTCTACATTTCCTTGCTGGCTTGGTTTCTAATAAAACCATTTGTTAAGTGGCGGTTACACTAGGAACAATTGACTAATAATCTCCCCCTGCACTCAATTCATGCTAGTAGCTCTTATATCACCCTTTTCCCTGTTGTATCTTTCACTAAAATTAGAGGCAGGAGAGCCTGGGAAAACCTTCCTGGCAAGGAGACAGATTTGTTTTTGAAGACATTTGCCAAGCTTGTGTATCTAGGGACAACTTAACTACAGTCAAGAAAAGTGAGCAAAAAAAGGTTATGACAGCAAGAAACACTAGTCCAGTACAACATGTGTTATATTGCATATCTGCCATACTAATTTATTTTTATACAGGTCTGTCGCATCTTAGGCGCATTTAACATGCGCGATTTCAGCTTTACGCAGTCGGCAAAAACAAGAAAAAAACAACAAAAAGAGAAAAATAACAATTTAAATACTGTTTCTGTAGGGCGGGCGATTCCGCCCGCCATTACACTCAATGTAATTTTGACTATAGGCAGTTTTCGCTTTACGCGCTGACTGTGGAACGTAACCCCAGCGTAAGATGAGTCAGACCTGTATGGGGAGAAGCCAGGGCTATCCCTATACTCCTTGAAACTCAACATCTTCTTATTTCTATTAGAGTAGAGCTTGGAAGCCTCAACCAAGATCTGGGTCCCAATGTGCTAGGCACTGTACATACACATAATAAGAGTTCCTGCCCCTAAGAGCTTACGATCTAAATAGACAAGACAGAAAAAGGATGGCAGGGGAAAGTGACTTGCCCAAGGTCACACAGCAGGTCAGTGGAGAAGCCAGGAATAAAGCCCAGGTCTCCCTAGTCCTATTCCAGTTCCCTAGCTACTAGACCACACTGCCTCCTGTGTAACTTCCCAATGAGGGAATACACTTTACTCTCCTCTTCTTCACTAGAATTATCTCTGGCTTGTATTGTCATTTATTAAATAAGGGCCACGTTGTAACCCCCAGTTCACATGAAGTGCACCAAGACCTGGGAAATCTCCACTAGGTTCCACTTATTGAGCTTCCGTTTCATGCTCTCATTAGGGGTAAGTCATAGTCCTCCAAAGCTGCAAAGCCTGAAGGGTCCAGCGGGAACTCAAGCATTGCCGAGCCTCCGTGCTCTCCTGCTGGCACCTGTGACACTTCTTGCGGCACCCGGAGCTGTGAGTCACCTTCTTGCCCTCTGTCTCCAGCATGAGGGAGTCTTGCCTGTGCCAGCTGGGTGTTAGCTCCCTAAAATAACTGGCCCATCAGCTACTCAGGCACTCTCCTCTGGGCTATGCCAGCTCTGACTTTTCCCTGCAGGTTGATAACAGATGCACCAAGTCCCTTCAAAGTGGTGGCCAGCGTCTGATCACTGCATACCCGCAGAAATCCCAGATCCTCCACTCCCAAAGGAGCAGCTTACCCCAGTTTACCAGTTTTACCATAGAGGAACATTGCTCCTGTATCACACACAGCACTTAAGTTGAGTTATAGTAATACAAAAGGAAATGTATTTAAGAAAGAACGGAGATTCAAACAGAAACAAGTAAGTGGTGAAAACAGATGGTTACGTACAAAACACAATAATAAAATGTGAACTAGGATCTACACTTAATAGTTACCTCTCCCATCCAATAAAATAGATTCTCACCCCAAACTTCAGTCTTTTGTAGCATTTGCTGCCCCCAAGGAGCTAGGATCCAGTCTTTCTTGGCGCACCCATGTTCATCAAATTAACTCCTCAATGAATGGGGCCAAAGTGCCTTTCTCCACACTGGGGTATAGTGTCTCTTGTCATTATTCACAGACAGGGGATCCTCTTGCTGCCCTGTCCTTCCTTTTCGCTTCCAAGTGGTTTCAATGTTTATAATTTGTCTTTGATGGTTTTCCATTGACTCTTCTGGGTTGGTGCAATGGTGGACAGTGGAGCAATATATGCCATAATTGGCTAGCCAGGGAGAGATGACAACTCCCTCTGGCTTGCATGGGCCATCACTTTAAATCCAAGGCCTCAAGTGCATTGTTTTCAACATACTTACATTATTCCTTAACTATTACCCATACACACATCTCTCAATGATTATGAGCATCGATAAGTTACAAGCATTCAAGGCCTCAAATGCTACCCTTTATGGATAAATACCAGGAAAGCGGTGTGTTAGGGGTAGTGAGTTTGTCAGATCTGAGACAGGGGTTGCTTGTAGCAAACACTGAACGCTTTGCTAGTTGGCACCATGCCCTCTGTATCACACACCCCAACTCCCTGGTTTCATGATGCCTTCAGGAGCTAGGCTACCATTCGCTGTCTCTCACTGCTACTGTGTAGTTGCTGCCTACTTGAACTAGCAAGAGGAAACTCCTGACTTTGAGAGAGCAGTGCCCACAAATGCTAACCATTCCTTTGTCCTGTGTAACCCTTCTGCCAGGTGGAGCCGGCAGCAACCAGGGCTGGGTTCAATATCTAGGGGTTCCTCTCCATCAATACAACACAGAGCCAGCTGGAGCCCCAACCTAGTAAATTACACACCACCCTTGGGTGCCTACTTCCCTACTCACATGCACATAGTCTGAGGGTTGAAAATAAACTTTTAATGAAAGGAGGGAAGTCACCCGACATTAATTAGGTAAAATGCCACAAGCAGGATTCATAAACCTAAAACTGTGAGCAGGACAGCCACCCCAGAGTGCGTGGGGCAGTGCCTTCCACCTCATGTTCTTGAGTTCTACAACCAACGGTTCCTTTTCTGTGCCAGTAAAAGGCCCTGGACCAGCCTGGGACCTCTGGCTGCAGCCTAAGGAGCATCCCTCCTCACTCCTCTGGCTTCAGCTAGTAATTGACTTGCCGCCAGCAGGCAGCTCCTTTTATTTCATTCTGTTGGGCCTCGATTGGCTGTTGCTGATCCGCAGCCCTTCTGGCTGCTGGAGGACCATATCTCTCTGGTTTCCAAAATGGCTGCTCTTTTCTTCACAGATAACTGTTTCCTGGGGTGGGATAGAGCAGAGCAGCGGGGCCTCCAGTAGGCAGCTGTGAAGGCATGGCACCCTCTGTCACACACACCTTTTCAAGAAGTACTATCTGCTTCTAAGTACTCGCGATACTAGCTATTGTCCTAATTGTTCATTACTCTGATTTTACACTAGTGGGGTTACTCCTGATTTACATCCATGTAAGTGACAGGATATTCAGGCCTGATTGATTTGAAAATATGCAAAAAGTTTCCCTCCTCCACCAAAAAAACTTACCAAAAAAAAATCCCACTCCCCAATTTGAGGGCTGGGATGAACTAGGACCTGAATCTAGGGTTGCCAACTTTCTACTCGCACAAAACCGAACACCCTTGCCCCGCCCCTTTCTCTGCCCCTCCTCCAAGGCCCTGCCCCTGCCCCGCCCCTTCTCCAAGGCTCCGTCCCCGCTCACTCCATCCACCCTCCCTCTGTCACTCGCTCTCCCCACTCTCACTCTCTCATTTTCAACGGACTGGCTCAGAGGGCTAGGGTGCGGGGGGGGGGAGGGGGATGGTTCCATCTGGGGGTGCAGATTCTGGGGTGGGGCAGGGAATGAGGGGTTTGGGGTGTAGGAGGGTGCTCCGGGCTTGGACCAAGGTGTTCAGAGTGCTTCAGGGGGATCAGGGCTGGGGCAGGGGGTTGGGGGTGCAGGGGAGTGAGGGTTCTGGAGTGGGGGCTGGCTTTGGGGTGAGGCTGGGGATGAGGGGTTTGGGGTGAAGGAGAGTGCTCAGGGCTGGAATCGAGGGGTTTGGAGGGAGGGAGGTGGATCTGGGCTGGGGCAGGGGGTTGGGGCGTGGGAGGGGGTCGGGGTGCAGGCTCTGGGTGGCACTTACCTCAAGCAGGTCCCAGAAGTAGCAGCATGTCCCCCCTCTGGCTCCTACATGGAGGCGTGGCCAGGTGGCTCTGAGCGCTGCCCTGTCCGCAGGCACCACCCCCGCAGCTCCCATTAGCCATGGTTCCCAGCCAATGGGAGCTGCAGAGCTGGCGCTTGGGGTGGGGGCAGTGTGTGGAGTAGGGTTTCCAGGGGTCCAGTTTTCGACCAGAACGCCTAGTTGTAAAGGGACCCTGGCAGCTCCTGGCAGCACAGCCCAGTCAGTGGCACAGCAGGGCAAGGCAGGCTCCCTGCCTGCCAGGGCTCCACGCGGCTCCCGGAAGTGGCCAACATGTCCTCCCTCTGGCTCCTACGGTTAGGGGCAGCCAGGGGGCTCTGCACTAGGGTTGCAAACTTTCTAATGGCACAAAACTGAACACCCCACCCCGCCCCCTGCCCCACCCCTACCCTTCCCCTTCTCTGAGGCCCTGACCCTGCTCTCTCCATTCTCCCTCTCTCCACCACTTGCTCTTCGCCACCCTCACTCACTTTCACTGGGCTGGGGCAGAGGGTTGGGGTGCAGGGGGTGAGGGCTCTGGCTGGGGGTGAAGGCTCTGGGCTGAGGCCAGGGATGAGGGGTTTAGGGTGCAGGAGAGGGCTCCGGACTGGGGCAGGGGGTTGGGGTGCAGGGGCGGGTGAGGACTCTGGCTGTGGGTGCAGACTCTTGGGTGGGGCTAGGGCTGAGGGGTTCAGAGTGTGGGAGGGAGTGTGGACTCTGGCTGGGGGTGTGGGCTCTGGGGAGGAGCCAAGGATCAGGGGTTTGGGGTGAAGCAGCGGGCTCTGGGCTACGGCTGAGGGGTTCAGAGTGTGGGAGGGAGTGTGGACTCTGGCTGGGGGTGTGGGCTCTGAGGAGGGGCCGTGAATGAGGGGTATGTGGTGCAGGACGGGGCTCTAGGTTGGGGCACGGGGTTGAGGTGCGGTGGGGGGGGTGAGGACTCCGGCTGGGGGTGCAGGCTCTGGGGTGGGGCCAGGGAGGTTAAGGGTGTGGAAGAGGGATCCAGGCTGTGGCAGGGGGGATGGGTGTGGGAGGGCCTGATGACTCTGGCTTGGGGTGCAGGCTCTAGGGTGGGGCCAGGGATGAGGGGTTTGGGGTGCAGGAGGGGGCTCAGGGCTGGGGCAGGGGATTGGGGGGTATGAGGTGCAGGCTCAGGGAGGGAGTTGGGTGTGGGAGGGGACTCTGCGTAGGATCAGGGGGTTGGGGTGCAGGAGAGGGTGCGGGGTCCCGGCGGCGTTTACCGAGGCTCCCAGGAAGCATCCACCAGGTCCATGCGGCCTCTTGTCACCTGGGCAGCCAGAGAGGGTCCGCGCACTGCCCTCATGCCCACAGATGCTGCCCCCGCAGCTCCCATTGTTTGCAGTTCCAGGCCAATGGGAACTGCGGAGCCGGCACATGGGTGGGGGCAGCGCACGGAGCCTCCCTGGCGGCCCATGTACCTAGGGGCTGTGCGGACCTAGCAGCTGCTTCCAGGAGCTGTGCGGAGCCAGGGCAGGTGGGGAGCCTGCCTTAGCCCAGACATAACAGACATGACACAGTTCCTCAGCTTACCCATTGTCTTAGATTTTCACAGCCTCCCCTCCCAACAGTCTCTGGTAATCCTGCTTCTTTCAGCTTCCCAGTCCCAGTCAGCTTCTACTCCCAGCCATCTTTCTTCTTACAGACAGTTCCCATTCAGCCACTTCTGCTTCTTTTCTGGAACACTGGCTGCACAGTTAGCCCCCTCCGTTTTATGGTGATGTGGACAGCATAAGTACCTAGAGAAACGGATTCCTTCCTGACCCCTACATTGTTCAGCTTGTATCATTATGAACAAGAGCAATTCTGTAGGCCGAGATTTTCAAAGCAGTCTAGGTGATTTAGGGTATTTAAATTAGTGGAAGATATGTATCTAAATCCCTAGGCTGCTTTGAAAATCTTCATCATTGTGGTTTGCATCTTTAAATGGCTGAGCAAACATTAATAAATTAATTCACACAACATTCCCAGAAGGCAGGATATGAGATTTCATGCTCCTTAGTACAGCACCTAGCACAATGGTGTTCTGGGCATTCTGATAATACACGCAATTATTAATTATTATTAATAATTAATAATTGTGGTGTATATCCACAAAGGTTGTTGGATTACAAAATTATCAAGCCCCTTGTCAAATCCAGCTAATAAACAAAATAATAACCATAATTGCACTTAGTACATATAAAGCTTTATAGTTTTAAAACACAAATTAATTTAGCTACGGTATTTGACCCTGTGACCTCCTGAAGCAGATTCCACAAATTGATCTCTTACTGTTCATCTTTCATTCTCCCGCTAAACCTATCTGATCATGACACACTGCTGCCCTGCTTTCCTCAGAGTCTAAATACTAATATTCTCTTTTTATATAGCTAGTATTTTACCACTTGGCCAGTCCTTCAGTTCCATTCCTCAGTATTGGCCTTTATGCTACTAATCTGAAGGTTTCTCTCTTCACAGTTCCCAAGCAGTGCCAAGGTGAGAAAGCGAGATCATTAAATAAAGGTCAGGCTAGCGCTTCTCAGTCAGAGCCTCTGCCTGAAATGACACCACGCGCTGAGGACTGTCCATTTTGGATGATGCATCACTTAAGAAGACTCTGCTTTAGCTGTAACGCTGGCGGTGTCAGAAGCAGAGAATTTACTGATATTCCTTGTTTCTTTCTAAGCACGTTAGGAGAGAAATATTTTTTTCTCCCCTATAAGGCCGAATTGGCCATTGTCTCCTGAATGATGATTATTTTGTTAATCATGAAGCATCCTCTAATCAATGCACGGTGCATAAAATCATATTAAGATGGTGTCATTTGAAAGCCTGATTAACCATCCCTTTCAGAGGGGTGCATACAATGTTACTGCTCCTGCTCTTATTTGGATACACAGAGAACCTCACTCCCTAGGACTCTTAATCCAGTATAGAGTTAGGTGAAATTTTTTAACCCAAACTTTGGGGGGGTGGGAGGGGAATGCAGATCTGGGCTGACCAAAACATTTTGGACTTGCCAATTGGTTTTGGTTAGAAAAAAAAAATTCTTAAAATATCTAAATGTTTTCCTTTTTCTATTTGAAACAACTTTTCATTTCAAAATTTCCGTTAAGTTTATTAAAGAAAAATAAAGGTAACATTCAAAATCTGCACGAAACATTTTGTTTTCAGTTGAACAAAAGGCATTTTTTGACAAAAATGGTGGGTTTTCTTTCTGGTTTTTGTTTTCCTTTTTGGTTTCCTGAAATTTAAAAAAAAAAATCATTTTGGGTTCACCCAAAATGGGGATTTTTTTTTTAAACTACCAGCAAACCAAAACCAAAAAAAAAAAAAAATCAGTTATCTAATCCGGTACCTTTCACCTGCACCAAGTTCAGTATGAGAAAATAAAACAGAGAAACCAATGATATGGCACATCCGGGCTGAATTAGGCCCTTAGCTCACTTTAAGGCTAAAATGTTGACATGGGTGGACCAGGTGAGGAGCAGGGGGTGGTTGCAGGGACCTTTTGTGCCTGTAGACACAGGCAGCAACAATATGTTTGTGGAGCAGATGCGGTGCTGCTCTAGCTCACTACCGCACCAGTCTGGACAGGAGGGTGCAAAGTGAAGCAGGGTTATGTCATGGAATGGAATGCATCCTCCACCATTGCCTAACCAACCCTGTAGCTGTTTCAATCAACCTTGGGCCAGTGTTGCAACCCCTCCAGCATGTCTGAGGACACAATCCAGCCTTCAGCTGTCCTCATAGATCAACCCATCTAGCCCTTTGTCTCTGAATCTCCTCCCATTCATCTCGCTTTCTGCTTTCAAGGTGCCCAGTGTTGTAGTCCAGATATGTTCTAAGCAGTGCAGTCTGGAGTGTAATCATTGCTCACGGTGCTAAAACATCCAAGTGATTAGAAATATAGGCCAGATCTTCAGCTGCTCTATGTCATAGCTCCACTGATGTCAACACTGCTGTGCTGATGTCTATTAGCCTAGGATCTGGTCCCCATTGTACAATGTTTCATTCTCCAGTGTCTTTGTTCACATTAGGTCAGATTCTGCTCCCGCTCCACATGCAAAATATCCACTGATGTCACTGGGAGCTTAGCCCCAAGATGAAGGGCTATGGGATGTTGGACAGGGGGCAGGGGAACTCACCACCTGAGTTCCTGCCATGGCTTGATACTATTGTGGGGGTGGGCTGGCCACAAGTAACTGGCTGTCAAATGCCTGACTCCCATTGGAGTAGACAAGCATCACTCTGGAATGAAGACAGGCATTTGGTTGCAAGAGGACCGAGCCCCATCGGCAGTGAGCAACGTCACTCCAAAACAAAGGACAAGTTATTGATTGTAGGCCACCTGGCAGTTGTAGCCACTGGGTGTGTATCACCACATTGTACTGCTACAATGGTCTGATATGCACACCTGTGGACAGAGGCAGGTTGATGATGGAGAACAGGGAGGTGGATCTAAGGTTAGTTAATGCCGCTATGCTAGGGATGCATACCTCACAGTGTGTAACTTGAATGGATGAGGCTGTGTATTCTGGCTCAATTGATTACAGATTGGTTGGGTTTTAAAAACGAGTCCGTAACTTCAATCCATGGCTTGTCAGTGCCTCTCTAGGAAACTGAGCACCGTGCTGATGTGGTTGGTACCAACACAGCAGTCAGTGCTGCAGGAACTGGCTTCCTAGCAAAGCTCACTATGCTCCTATAGTCACAGCTGGGACCCTGCAACAGGAAAGAGGCTGGGAAGATTCCCAGTGCAGCACAAAGACAGAAATGCTGAAAGAAGTGATCCCTGTGTCCATAGAGTGGTCTGATTCACTCTGAGGAGACATAGGAAGGTGCAATTTACATGCCAGCAAAGCCAGACCCTCCATGGAGTATCCTTCCATTCCACCTATCCAGGGGAGACCAGGGGGTTTGCACCTTTGCTGTCCCTGAAGATTCCTCCTGGCGAGTTCCAGAGGAGCCCTGCTGTTGGAAGCTACCTGGAGGATGCACTCAATCATTGCATTCCCTGTGCCCGGGCCACATTCTCTACCTGGCTTTTGCTGCATGCCCTCTGCTAGATCCAGCCCCCCTCCTCACTTTTCCCTTCTCACTGTAAGCCTGGGCTCCCCAACCCCCTTACCCAGACATATCTTCTATGCACGCAGTGCAGCCTTCTGCCCCTTATCTTCGGAGGTCTTTGGCCTGCTGGACCCCCACACAGAGCAAGTACAGCCTGTTCCTTCCTTCTTTCCTCTAAGTCTTCCTTCTGCGTTGCTGGAGTGGCTAACAGGAGGCTGAAGGGCTATATGGTGCTCCTGGGGGATGCAGTGTAAGTGCTGTTATTGTAGCAAATGCCATGGCTAGAGCAACAGGGTGCATCCCACGGCTTGGCAGCTGCCTGAGTGATAGGGTGGCCATATTTCCCAAAGTGAAAGCTCCAAAGCTGGCCCAAGCTGCTTGCCAGCACACCCCCCCCCCCCCCCCCCCCCCCCCCCCCCCCCCCCCCCCCCCCCCCGNGTCGCTGATCGCTGGAACCTTGCCTGCCCCCTGCATAAGCCCTGCTTCCCTGGCACCCCCCGTCACCTCCTGCACGTTCCTCCGCACTGCACCCCTTTTTTTGACAAAAGTGGGCATTTGTTCCGTTTGCTCTGGCCAACAGAGCAAATAGGACAAATGCCCACCTTTGCCAAAAACATAGGGATGGCCGGGACAGGGCTTAGAAAAGGGACTGTCCCGGCTAAAACAGGACCTATGGTCACCCTACTGAGTGAGGGGGGAGGGATAGCTCAGTGGTTTGAGCATTGGCCTGCTAAACCCAGGGTTGTGAGTTCAATCCTTAAGGGGGCCACTTAGGGATCTGGGGCAAAATTGGTCCTGCTAGTGAAGGCAGGGGGCTGGACTCAATGACCCTTTGGGGTCCCTTCCAGTTCTATGAGATAGGTATATCTCCATATATTATTATTATGAGCAGCAGCCAAATCAGTCTGATCCCCAGAAAGGGCTGAGACTGTTGATGGGGATGGCCTTAGCACTCATGGGCAGGGCTTTGAAACAATTCCTTTCCACCCAATCAAGCTGATTACTGTCCCCTGTTATCATCCTGTGATGGGTTCCCCCTGAGCCCTCTGACCCACCAGCCTGGGCTCCCTCTCACATTGTGCTGCTGTGACAAGTTGAAAAGCCCTCCAAGCCCACACTTTCACCAGCATTCACACACACCCAGCTGCAGTTACATGCAAGCTCTCTAACCGCCAGCTTCCCAGCCTAGGGCCCCAGAGCTGTACCATCCTGCCCTGGTCAAACCTGGCTAGTATCTGGGTTTAATACCCAGTCCACCTCTTCCTCAATGGGAAGAGGATCATGCACACTTGTGGTAACCAAGCTGACATTTTTCCCAAACACCTTAGTCAAATGCACACTGGTTTGGATTAAAACATAAAATACGTTTATTAACTACAAAAGGATAGATTTTAAGTGATTATAAGTGATAGCCAACAGATCAAAGCAGATTACCTAGTTCTTACTTAGACCACATTTTGTTCTGTGTTTGTACAGTGCCTAGCATAGTGGGATCCTGGACCATGACTGAAGCTCCTAGGCACTACCACGATACATATTAATAATAATATCTGCCAGCGACGTCTTGCCTGTCTGCACTAGAGAAGAACCCTACAGATTAGTAAATGGTAGGAATAATTCCTTGACCTTTGTTACTAATAACAAAGACCTTTAGTTCCTTTACATTGTGTACTGATACTTTAAGAGCGTAGACATATATTCACCTCTTTCCTACCCACAGTCTGGAAAATTACCCTTTGGCCTTCAGCTTTCCTCTCCACTATGAAGTATAAGCATGGTACTGGGGGGGGGGGGGCAGTGAGAGCATGTCAGTAGGACAGTGGCCACTCTAGCGGTAGACAAGGTAGGCAGCTGCCTAGGGTGTCAGATTTCTGGGCAGGTGTCTAGAGCAGTAGAAATCTGTCAAATCTGTAGAAATCTGTCAAATCTGTAGAAATCTTAGGACAGAAGAATTCCATGCACTGTTACAGACTAGGGACCGAGTGGCTAGGAAGCAGTTCTGCAGAAAAGGACCTAGGGGTTACAGTGGACGAGAAGCTGGATCTGAGTCAACAGTGTGCCCTTGTTGCCAAGAAGGCTAACGGCATTTTGGGCTGTATAAGTAGGGGCATAACCAGCAGATCGAGGGACGTGATCATTCCCCTCTATTCGACATTGGTGAGGCCTCACCTGGAGCACTGTGTCCAGTTTTGGGCCCCACACTACAAGAAGGATGTGGAAAAATTGGAAAGAGTCCAGCGGAGGGCAACAAAAATGATTAGGGGGCTGGAGCATATGACTTATGAGGAGAGGCTGAGGGAACTGGGATTGTTTAGTCTGCAGAAGAGAAGAATGAGGGGGGATTTGATAGCTGCTTTCAACTACCTGAAAGGGGGTTCCAAAGAGGATGGATCTAGACTGTTCACAGTGGTACCAGATGACAGAACAAGGAGTAATGGTCTCAAGTTGCAGTGGGGGAGGTTTAGATTGGATATTAGGAAAAACTTTTTCACTAGGAGGGTGGTGAAGCACTGGAATGGGTTACCTAGGGAGGTGGTGGAATCTCCTTCCTTAGAGGTTTTTAAGGTCAGGCTTGACAAAGCCCTGGCTGGGATGATTTAGTTGGGATTAGGTCCTGCTTTGAGCAGGGGGTTGGACTAGATGACCTCCTGAGGTCCCTTCCAACCCTGATATTCTATGATTCTATGATATGACCCAGCTGTCCTTCCTTCATGATGAAAGGGCCACCGGGCCAAATCAGAGTGGCACTGTAGGTCAAAATGCCATTGGATGAAATTTGGCCCAGTCACCCCTCTGCCATTACAGAAGAGCACCTGGGTCAGATCTGAGGGTCAGGGGGAGCACACTGAAGTGTTGCCTAGGGGGCAGATTGTCTTGAGTGGCTTCTGCAAAGGGGCATTATTGTTTTGTTTCCTTGGAGCAGATGGAGATTTTCATGGCAGTCCCAAATGGCTCAGGAAGCAGAGCTCACGGCTTGACTCAGTCTTGTCTGCATGCCAGAAGCCGTAATTGAGATCTGGTCTAACCACTGACCTATTCATTCATAATTGGGTTGATATGAAACAAGATGTTCTGTTAGCAGTCTCTGTTTTCTTGGGTATAAAATATGCTTTAAGCAATATTGTTACCAGCAATTCATTCACACACCATCCATCTTCATCTGTAAATCTTTTGAAGCACTGTTTTAAAATTGATCACAACCGCCGGTCATTTGAATGGAAAGTGTTTTAGTTGCTAGAGCATATTAATGAACCACAGTGAATGGCTGACATTATAGAGCGCATGGTGGTGACATGCTAATTGTGCCGCAATCCACAAATAATACCCTCCTGTTAACATACGGCTTACCATGACTAGAACTTTTAATTTTAATGGAAATACACGGAAATCTGCCGTAAGTGTTACCAAGCCCACTTGGGTCACCACTAGTATATGGACCTGGATCTGCTGGCTCTAAAAGCATGGCCTCTACTCCTTGTTTTAAAGGACCGATTCCCCTACTTGGTAGCTCTAGTAGGCTCATTAACCTCTTATTTGGACCAGTCATTAGAAAAGTGCAGACTCACATTCTCCTACTGAGAGTTACATAAGCAGGACCTGTAATCAACATTTGGGGCAGGACCATCTTTTTCTTCTGTGTTTGTTCAGCACTAGGAGTACTAGGTGCTACAGTAATACAAATAATAAATACTAATAATAATTAAGTGACTTTGAAGTATTGCCAAACCATGCGACTTCTAGTACAATTATGACCATGCTTTCAGACCAGATCTAGGAGGCATAAAAATAACTAGCCAGTATGGAAGAAGAAGGGAGGGAACTACACTAATGGGTCTTAATCTGCATTTTATAATTTTGTTCGACACTCAAAGAACAGTGATTAGTACCCTAGTAATGGATAGACTAGGTGGACAGGGATAGTTTTGCTTTGCTGAGGCTAGGATGAGAGTGAGAAGGCTGAAGCTCAGTGAGGAAAAAAGGCAGAGGTGATGCTGGTGGCTTGAGGATATGGCAGAGGTGATATCTGCTCCCTCTACTAAGGGATATGCTCACTCTAAAAAGAAAAGAAGTTTGACAAATGTTTTTACATCGCCTGCTAAACTTGGATTCCTAGGTAAATTGGAGCCAAGAAGGCTCTTTTCCCATCAGCCTCTGGTGAGGAGGAAGTGATCTTTCTTCTCAGATGTAGACTGCACCTCTGTGAGTCTCATCACAGGGGGGAAGGATAGCTCAGTGGTTTGAGCATTGGCCTGCTAAACCCAGGGTTGTGAGTTCAATCCTTGAGGGGGCCACTTAGGGATCTGGGGCAAAATTGGTCCTGCTAGTGAAGGCAAGGGGCTGGACTCGATGACCCTTCGGGGTCCCTTCCAGCTCTATGAGATAGGTATATCTCCATATGTTATTATTATCATTTGTCTATTGGCTTCCTGCGCTGTACTATATAATGGCTACACCACTGAAGGACCATTTGGAAATATCACTGAGTTCAGAATATGAGAACCACCACTTCATAAGATGGGCCATGTTACTGCTATGCTTCATGATCTGACCTCATAATCAATCAAGCTTGTCAAAAACCGGGACAACATCTTTTGTTTTGATATTTGCAACAAATTTGACCCCACAAAATTTAGCATTTTGATTAACAAATAATTGAAACTATGAATTTTGAAATTTTTCAACCTGCCCTAGTAACTAGTGTGTTTCTGAATTCACTTCATGGTGTTGACTTTGATGTATGAAGGGGTTAGTGACAATACTGGAGATCACCCTTACCCCAAGCACCAGCTTGCAGTTGTGATCAAAAGGTTCTCTCTTGTTACAAGTTCCTGTCTCACTAAGGGACCTTCAGGTCCAACATTTGTTTTTGCCTTCAGTTTGTTGATTTTCAGGGCATGCTACTAGAGGTCTCTCTTTGCTCAGGCATTTCCTGAGTAAGCTGTCTCTGTGGAGACTTTGGGGAATTCTTTCTGAATTGTTCTGCATGGTGATTTCCAAATCTGGGGGTGCGGAGCACAGGCTCTGGGAAGGAGTTTGGGTGCGGGAGGGGGCTAGGGGCAGAGGGTTAGGGTGCGGAAGGGGTTTCTGGGTCCGACATGTTCCTGCTGCTCCTAGGCAGAGGCACGGCTAAGTGGTTCTGCGCGCTCCCTCTGCCCGCAGGCACTGCCCCCGCAGTTCCCATTGGCCACGGTCCTATTGGGCAGGGCGGGGGCAGTGCATGGAGCCCCCCTGGCCGTTCCTCCACCTAGGAGCAGCAGGGACATGCCACCGCTTCTGTCTTGCTGGCCCCGCACCAACCAAACTTTTAATGGATATCAGAAATGCCGGTTTCTAGAGCTTTCCAGTTGGTAAAGTGCCTGATAACACAGCTTTTACTAAAAGAACAGGAGTACTTGTGGCACCTTAGAGACTAACAAATTTATTTGAGCATAAGCTTTCGTGGGCTACAGCCCACTTCTCCGGATGCATAGAATGGAACATACAGTAAGAAGATATTTATACATACAGAGAACATTCAAAAACCAGTAGGAGAACACTTCAACCTCTCTAATCACTCAGTGACAGACGTTAAGGTGGCAATTTTGCAACAGAAAAGCTTCAAAAACAAACTTCAACAAGAAGCTGCTGAACTTGAATTAATATGCAAACTAGATACCATTAACTTAGGTTTGAACAGAGACTGGGAATGGCTCGGTCATTACATTAATTGAATCTATTTCTCCATGTTGAAGTAGCCTCACACTTTCGTGTCAACTGTCCGAAATGGGCCATCTTGATTATCACTTCAAAAGTTTTTCTCCCCTGCTGTTAATAGCTTCTCTTAATTAATTAGCCTCTTACAGTTGGTATGGCTACTTCCACCTTCTCATGTTCTCTGTATGTATAAATATCTTCTTACTGTATGTTCCATTCTATGCATCCGAAGAAGTGGGCTGTAGCCCACGAAAGCTTATGCTCAAATAAATTTGTTAGTCTCTAAGGTGCCACAAGTACTCCTGTTCTTTTTGCTGATACAGACTAACACGGCTGCTACTCGAAAACAGCTTTTACTGTATATATATATATATATATATATAATTATTTGTGGGTGCATCAAAGATTAAATTCATCCCAAGTAGGGGCATCACACAAGACCCTTGCCCTACTTAAGTTCCATTTAACCCTTTAGAGAGACTTGCACCCAAAGGGATTATGAGGGCATATATTTTATAAATATAAAATAAAAGTGAGATTTTCTAAGACACGTATGAGAACTGGGTACCCATTTCCTGTTGACATTAAATGGGAGTTGTGTGTCTAACTGCCTTTCCTACCTTTAAAAATAAAAAAGCATTAATGAATGCCTTTGATGGCATTGTGTGTGTGTGTGTGTAAGTAATGAGGGAATGGGGAAAAACAGGTGGCAGGAGAGTGATACCTTATCTTTAGGAGTATGTCATAGAACTCAATAAATGAACTATATTTGGATTTTTTATTCAAGATCTTATCTTATTAGATCTTTATTCCAGACAAAAATTGCATATGTAATAAATGCGGAATTGCATCCTTAAATATAATGGGCTAAATGAATCCCTGATGCCACACCATTGACTTCATGGAAGTTACACCAGGGATCAATCCAGCTGAATATTCTAAGGTAAATCTTTAGATGTATTTTTGATGAGCTGGATAATTACATCCACAAGTCTTGAATTTGAAATTTTGCCTTGACATAGTAAGATCTGATTCCATTTTTATGCTTGAATTCACATCCTGCCCTCCCAGGAGGAGTCATTTGGCAACAGTGCCAATTACTGTCACCTACATTTTCTTGCCCTCGATAAGGCAAGCAGAACTAGTCACACTTAAGTCTCCCTGGCTGGTGTGCAGCTGATTTAACCACTGTATCATCTATATCTGTCATACAGCATGGGTATCTAAAAGCCCACTCTAAAGCACGTTATGTCCATGGGAAGGCTCCTGTGGGCTGTGATGGGTTTGGGATTCAGCCCTTGGAGCACAATTCTCATTAACAATGAGAGGAGAATCAGGCACTTAAGGGGAAGCAGGACTAAGCATCTTATAGGAACACACTTAACTGAGAGACCTTCTCAGCTGGAACTCTTCGGAACCTGATTTACTCCTGGGGGAATTCTGCCCCACTGTGCAATGCAGAATTTGCACAGAAATTAATGTTCTGCACAGAATTTGCTTTCCCCCCGCCCACAGAAATGGGCTGCAGAGTTACTGGCTGCCACTAGTTGCTGCTGGACCCAGCAGAGCTCAGTTTGCAAATGGAAGACACTGCTGGGTGGAGGGGGAGGGAATGGGAGGGTTCTGGGCAGCTGGAAGGAAGGAGGCTGCGTGCAGAAAACTCCTCACAAACCCAGGACCCAGCATCAGGCTGTTTCTCTCTCTGGATCCCTGGGCTGTGGAAGGGCAGGGGGTGCATGGGAGTGTCTGGGCTCAGGAGGGCCCTGCTGCTGGGCTCGGGGAGGGGGGGGGATGGGGGACACCCCATGGCTGGGCTCTGGGGGGTAGGGAGTGTGGGTGTCTGGGCTGAAGGGCACCTCCATGTCTGGGCTTTGGGGGATAAGGGGTAAGGTTGTCTGGGCTGGGGGGTGCCCCGGGGCTGGGCTCTGGGAGGAGGGAGTATGGGTGTCTGACCCCCTGGCTGGGCTCTAGTGGGGAGGGGGAAGGGAAACAGGGACTGGGATGTCGTATGGGGTTTCTTTAATTCTCTACTCCTGGGGGGATTTGTGTGTGTGTGTGTGTATTGCTACACACACAGTTTCTGACAGGTAGTTTGAAATAAATTACCAAAATAATAGAATCTGGCATGATTATATAGTGTTATTTTGACAAAATATGCGGAATTTTGCAGAAATTTAAAATATTGTGTGCAGAATTTTTAATTTGTTGATGCAGAATTCCCCCAGGAGTACGGATTACATCTAGTGATAGCAGCAAAGAATCCTGGCTAATCAGGACTTCATTAGCATAAATTCCATGACATGGAGATGTATTTGGTGCCAATTGGGTTAAAGACGCATTCCCTGAAGGGGCAGATTGTGGGCATGGACTCTCTTTTTAATGAGCAGTGAGGGGGTGCATCAGTATCCTTCGCTGACGTTTGTTTAATTGAAGCATATTTAGAGGCAGGAGGCAGGTTATGGCCCTGTGGCTCGGGTACTAGACTGTGACTGTGGAGAGCTGGGTTTTGTTCTTTACTCTGCCAGTGACCTACTGTATAATCCCAACAAAATGCTTCACCTCTCTGGATTTCTGTTTCCCCTCCCACCCATTATTAGTCTTGTCTAACAATGGGTAGGAGGGATAGCTCAGTGGTTTGAGCATTGGCCTGCTAAACCCAGGGTTGTGAGTTCAATCCTTGAGGGGGCCACTTAGGGATCTAGGGCAAAAATTGGTCCTGCTAGTGAAGGCAGGGGGCTGGACTTGATGACCTTTCAAGGTCCCTTCCAGTTCTAGGAGATTGGTATAACTCCTATTTTTATTATACACCCTAGTGGGAAGGGATTGTCTTTCACTATGTGTTTGTGCAGTGCCTAAGGTGATGCGTCCTCAGTCTCGATTGGAGCCTCCTGGTGCTACTGGAATATAAATAATACCAGCACATGATTTCATACTGGTTTACTTGTCTGAACACCTAGTTGATCACAACAGGTACATATTTTATAAATCAAAAGAGATAAAATGTTAGTAAATTCCTAGAACTCTACTTGTTCTTTGGCTAGTGGGTGTAATCGGCACACAAACTTTTCGCTGGAACCAAAGAAACAGCTGGTTTGGCAGGGCTTTTTAGAATCCCTTCCCCAGTATTTTAAAACTACTGGAGATTTTGGATGCTGCTCCCTGCTCTGAATCAAAAACATATGGGTCTTGAGTTTTCTCTCACTTATACCATTCTACCCCAGTGTAACTCCGTTGACTTCAGTGGAGTTACTTCTGATTTCCCTAGGTCTGAGAAGAGATTCAGGCCCATGGTAAGTGAGTTATGTAAATGTGTGACAATGAGAATTAATTTTTTTTTTAAAGGGATACATTTTTAAACAAAATCTCCTGTGTGTTTAGGAAGTAGTCTGTGCCAGGATAAATTGGACGATATGAAAACTGCTGAGAACTACAGATCCACTCTGTTGGAAAGCATATGGACAGGTAGCATTGACAGTTACATTTCCCGTAAACTTATATTTCTTTCTGCAAAGGACAGGCCTTCCTACTTGGCATCTGAGTTACTCGCTGGTTCCAGCAGAAAGTCTGTGGGTTTATGGCATGAAAATGGAAATAGGAATGTATTTATTGCTGAGGTCACAGATCCTGTTGATTATTACTTTTTCTTTGTCAAGAGAGAACACTAAAAACAGCGGCTTTGCTTGCTTCGAGGTTAATTTATCAAAGTTCCGGGATGTGTCCCAGCAAACGAATCACAGCCCTCACTGCTCTGCTTTAGTCTGCTTTGCTCAAACCTACTTGTAGTTCACTCAGGGCCGGCTCTAGGCACCAGCAAACCAAGCACGTGCTTGGGGCGGCACATTTTCAAGGGCAGCACTCTGGCCATTTTTTAAATTTGTTTTTTGCTTCCCGCGGCAAAAGACTACAGCCGGCCCTGGCGGCAGCAGCGTGTCGTGTGTGTGGGGTGCCCTGGGGCCGCTGCGATTTGCGCCGCGGGGGAGCAGTGCCACACCTTGTGGCTGGGCCGGGCAGGCTCAGAGCGGGGGACACTCGGGCTGGGGGCCGCCCCACGGGGCACATGGAGCCGCCTGCAGGTGCCGCAGGGAGGCCTCCCCCCAGCGTCGCAGCCGGGGCTGGGCAAAGCGGCCCGAGCCACCCAGGGACTGTGGCAGGGCGGCCAGAAGCAGCAGCAGCGGGGCCATAGAGGGTGGGGCGCTGCCGTGCGGGGCCCGCGTCCCACTCTCCAGGGCTCTGCTCCCTCTGGGGCTACCCTGCCCTGGCTCCTCAGCCCCCTGCCGGGGCGGTCCCCCGGCTCTGCCCTCCCGGGTCCCGGCCGGTGCTGGAGGCGGGACCCCTGGCTGGAGGGACCCTGGGCTGAGGTGCGGCCTGGGAGCCCCTCTGCTTACCCTGACCCTGCCAGTGCCGGACCGGCTGGAGGCGAGGGGGGAGCGGATGGAGTCAGCCCAGGGAGCCCAGGGCTGGGGCGGCAGGGGGTGTGGGGGGGGGGGGGGGAGAGAGCCCAGGGCGGGGGCGGCGGGGGGGGGGGGTGGGCGCCCCGGGCTGGGGGGGGGGGCAGCCAAATTTTTTTTGCTTGGGGTGGCAAAAAACCTAGAGCCGGCCCTGAGTTCAGTGTGTAAGGCCAGTGTCCTACACAATGTTAGCTATGAGACATGGAGCCACGCAAAACTTTCCTGGTGTTGTTAGTTTGCTACTTCAGGGGATTCTCTAGCATTTCCTTCCACCATTAAGCCTGTAAGCAGTCCAGTGCCTTCTGGAGTGGTTTCAGGGATGTTCATAGCTGGGGTTTCAGCTCCTCTACAAGCTTTTCATCAGTGCATATGCATTATTAGAAGGAAGTCCAAGTACCTGATCCAATGCCCATTGAAGTTAATAGGAGAATTTCACTTTTGTATGAATGTGTCCTTAAGTGTATGCTCAAGTGTACATGTAGTATGGTGTTAGGTGCCATATATCCTATATAATCTTAGATAGATAGATAGATAGATAGATAGATAGATAGATAGATAGATAGATAATCTACTGTTTTGCAATCTGATCACTGCAATGCATTAAACAATCGAAGATTTGAATTAGAATTCCCTTGATCCTAGTTCACGATAATCTGGTTCTGCTATATTCTAAAATAATGCATCTTGGAATCATTCTAACATACCTCTATCTTTGAAAGTTCCTCTAGTCTCAGCAGTGTCAGTACCTTTCAACCCTCTGCTGTTATAAGAGAGTCCATCCACAAGCATCCTGTCTAATGTAATAAGACACTCCCTTGTTTCAGTCCTCCCAATGACTTTGGTATCTTGGAGGTAAATTAATTTCATTGCTGTAACCTAATTCTGCTTTGTTGGTAGAGGACTTCCCCCTACTGATATTAAAATCCTATTCATTTAATTGCATGTACTATAAGATAAATGTCTATCCATGGGCAGAAGGTAAATATAGTTATAAATAGAAGAGGTGACATACGAAGAAATTTTTTGCTGGGATGAACATACTTGGTGTTGAAAAACCATCTGGCCAGCACATCAACAGATAAGAGATCTTTTACCTTTGTAAAACTACTCATGTTAAAATATAGGACAAAGGCACTGAAGGTTCTCCAGAAGAAAATGTTGTTTTGTCTGAAGGCACTGTGAGTCAGGGGAGCACCTTTAGGGGGCTGATTTCACCTGATTAATAATAATATTAAAAAAAATTATGTAACCATCCAAAGCTGTATTCTAAGGGTCAGAAAGATGCATGTGCCTGTCTCAATCAGCTGGGTACATGCTTTAAAATGTAAGAATATGTGCTGTGAAATAGTGTCAGCCTGAGCTCTTGAGGCGAGATTGCGAGTTGGATGTGATACACCCAGCAATGGAAGAACCCCTTCCATCGCTGTAGTAAGCATTTACATTACGGAAGTACAGCTACAGTTGTGCTGTTATAGCATTTCTAGTGTAGACATACCCAGAGGCAGTTCTTTCTGGGCTACTTTTGGGATGGTGCTGTGTACGAACGAATCCTTGCTCAGGCCTGTGCTAAAAGCCACAGTCCAGCCCTTATTTTTTTGTTTGTGTTATCAGTTTGAACTGTATTCATTAGCCTCTCTGGTCATGGTACTAGCAACTAGATATGGTGACTGGGGCAATAGAAATAACAGATAGATATTTAGTTACATGGCGCCATCTCTGATTGGATGAACTGACCTTTCGGAGCTACTTCGGTTCCCATCTGAAATGAATTTGGTTTAATTACAAAATGAATATTTCTCAATTAAGCAAATCTTGTCTACAGGTCCGAAATTCACTGTCTGCAGAAGTCCAGACCGCAATACTTTGCTCATATAAATGTTTGCATGAAGGCTTCAAAACAGGGTGAGATCATGCCCAAATTGAAATGAGTCACAAAAGCGTTTGCCAAGACTATTTCTTCACTGCTCACCCTGCTCTGCTGACTACAGAAATGACATCGTAAGTTACTGTTCCTTTGGCTAATAGTAACTGCATTAACAGAAATCTATATCTCAGTGTGCTCCATATCCTGTATTACAGTTTCACTGGATTTCTGAATATAAAAGGGCTGGCTGAGCATCGAGTACGTGGTATGGGATTAATTTCAAATTGCACGCAGGTCAATGAAGCTTGCTGCACATTTATCTAGACCCTGGGATCCTATTCCTGATTCATAGACTTTGAGGCCAGAAAGGACTATCGTGATCATCTAGTTTGACCTCCTTCACATCACGAGCCAAAAAACCTCGCCCATTGATAATGCCATACTCGATGTCCAGTAGTTCAGTGCTGTACATATTCCCCAGCAAGTGATTCCTGGCTGTTTCCTCTCTTCAGTAGGCATTTCTACACATGTCAACTGGGGCAAGGGATAGCTCAGTGGTTTGAGCATTAGTCTGTTAAACCCAGGGTTGTGAGTTCAATCCTTGAGGGAGGCAATTTAGGGAACTGTGATAAAAATCTGTCTGGGGATTGGTCCTTCTTTGAGCAGCAGGTTGGACTAGATCACCTTCCAACCCTGATATTCTATGAACTGTGGGCCACTACAAATAATTTTCTTCCTACATCTCATTTTTATAGTAGATTTCTGTGTATTCTTGCCCTGTGCTCCACGTTTTACTACAAAGAGTAGTGTACAGCCCTTAGGCTTTCAGCAGACTGTCAAACATCATTAAATCTCCTCATTATGCTGAAGACAGGGTTTGTGCTTCATTTAAAAAAATGCCCTGCTTCTCAGCGTGTATGTATTTCACGAAACATCTTATCTCTAGGTTTCAGAGATGTTATATAGTAAACTGAAATAAGAGGGATCTAATGAGTTTCTAATAAACCTAAATTCAGAGAAGGTACTTAGGTTTATTAGGAACTGGGGAGCCTTTCGGGAAAGGAGGAGCCTATACAGGAAAGATGGACTCTACCTAAACCGAAATGGAACCAGATTGCTGGCATGTAAAATTTAAAAGATTGTAAGGGAGATTTTAAACTAAAGGCTGGAGGAAAGCTGATATGTGCAGAGGATCACATGGTTCAGACAAACACATCCCTTAGGGGAGGATTTATTAACGGGGATACGCTATACCAGGGGTTGGCAACCTTTCAGAAGTGGTGTGCCGAGTCTTCATTTATTCACTCTAATTTAAGGTTTCGCGTGCCAGTAATACATTTTAACGTTTTTAGAAGGTCTCTTTCTATAAGTCTATAATAGATAACTAAACTATTGTTGTATGTAAAGTAAATTAGGTTTTTAAAATGTTTAAGAAGCTTTGTTTAAAATTAAATTAAAATGCAGAGCCCCCCGGACTGGTGGGCAGGACCTGAGCAGTGTGAGAGCCACTGAAAATCAGCTCATGTGCCGCCTTCGGCACGCGTGCCATAGGTTGCCTACCCCGCGCTATACCCTAGTAAAGAGGAGACGGTAGAAGTTGATATAGTACAGGTAAGAACTGAAGAGAAGCAGACAAATGAAAAAGAGCCCCTTTCAATTACATCACACGAAGGCAAACAAAATATTGTCAAATTCTATAAGTACTTGTGCACAAATGCCAGAAGTCTAAATATTAAGATGGGTGAAGTTGAGTGCCTGGTATTAAATGAAGGTCCTGATATAAGAGGCATCACAGAAACTTGGTGACATGATGATAATCAATGGGACATGGTAACACCAGGGTACAAAATATATAGGAATGACAGAGTAGGTCATGCTGGTGGGGGAGTGGCACTATATATGAAAGAAAGCGTAGAGTCAAATATAGTAAAAATCTTAAATGAATCAAATAGTACCATAGAATCTCTATGGATAAAAATTCTATGCTTGAATAATAAGAGTATAGCAATAGGAATATACTACTGACCACCCGAACAGGATGATGACAGCAATTGTGAAATGTTCAGGAAGAGTAAAGAGGCTACAAAAACAGAAAATCTAATATTAAAAGAGGTTTGCAACTCTCCCCATATTGGCTGGGAACATGTCACTTCAGGATGGAATACAGAGAGAAAATTTCTAGGCACCATTAATGACTGTTTCTTGGATCAACTGGTCCTGGAACCCACAAGGGGAGAGACAGTTCTTGATTTAGTCCTAATTGCCTCACAGAATCTGGTCTAAGAGGAGAATATAGCTGAACCACTCGGTAATAGTAACCATAATGTGATTAAATGCAACATCCTTGTAGGGGGAAAAGACCAAAGAAACCCACCAAAGCAGCATTTACCTTCAGAAAGTCGGACTACACAAAAAGTGAGGAGGCTAGTTTAACAGATATTAAAAGGAACAGTCACAAGAATGGAATGCCTGCAAGCTGCATGGAAACTTTTTAAAAACACCATAATACAGGTTCAAACTCTATGTATATGCCAAATTAAAAAAAACAGTAAGAGGACCAAAAAAAAAAAAGCCACAATGGCTAAACAACAGAATAAAAAAAAGCAGCAAGAGACAAAAAGACATCCTATTAAAATGGAAGTAAATTCTACTGAGGAAAATGGAAAGGAACATAATAGCTGGCAAGTCAAGTGTAAAAATATATTTAGCCAGTCCAAAAAAGAATTTGAAGCAACTAGCAAAAGACACAAAAACTAACAGCAATATTTTTAAATACATCAGAAGCAGGAAGACTGCCAAACAGTCAGTGGGGCCACTGGACAATCAAGGTGATAAAAGAGCACTCAAAGGAAGACAAGGCCGTTGTGGAGAAGCTAAATGAATTCTTTGCAGCAGTCTTCACTGCAGAGGATGTGAGGGAGATTGTTACATTTGAACCATTCTTTTTAGGTGACAAATCTGAGGAACTGTCCCAGACTGAGGTGTCAGTAGAGGAGGTTTTGGAACAGCTTGATAAATTAAACAGTAATAAGGCACCAGGACCAGAATTAACAGAACACGATATGTTGGGGGAAGAGTCAACGTGGCTTGGGTAAAAGGAAATCATGCCTCACCAATCTTATTAGAATTCTTTGGGGGGGGGGGTCAAAAATATGTGGACAAGGGCAATCACGTGGATATAGTGTAGTTTGAACTTTCAGAAAGACTTTGACTATGTCCCTCACCAAAGGCTCTTATGCAAAGTAAGCTGTCATGGAATAATAGGGAAGGTCCTCTTATGGATCAGTAACTGGTTAAAAGATAGGAATTAAAGGGAGAAATTAAATGGTCAGTTTTCACAGTGAGAGAGGTAAATAGCTGGGTCCACTAAGGAGCTCTACTGAATTGTGTGGTGTTCAACATAGTCATAAAAGATTTGGAAAAAGGGGTAAACAGTGAGGAGTCAAAGTTTGCAGATGATACAAAATTTCTCAAGATAGTTAAGTCCAAAGCAGACTGTGAAGAATTACAAAAAGATTTCACAAAACTGGGTGCCTGGGCAACAAAATGGCAGAGTAAATTTAGCACTGATAAATGCAAAGTAAACATAATCCCAACTATACATACAAAATGATGGGATCTAAATTAGCTGTTAACACTGAAGAAAGGGATCTTGGAGTCATTGTGGATAGTTCTTTGAAACATCCACTCAATGTGCAGCGGCAGTCAAAAAAGCTAGCAATGTTAGGAACCATTAGGAAAGTATAGATAAGAAGATAAAAATATCATAATGTCAATATATAAATCCATGGTATGCTGACACTGAATATTGCATGCAGTTCTGGTCACCCAATCTCAAAAAAGATATATGAGAAATGGAAAAAGTACAGAGAAGGGCAACAAAAATGATTAGGGGTATGAAACAGCTTCTGTATGAGGAGAGATTGAAAAAATAGAGATTATTCATCCTAGAAAAGAGATGACTAAGGCAGGATATGATACTGGTCTACAAAATTATGAATGGTGTGAAGAAAGTGCATAAGGAAGTGTTATTTACCACTTCACATAACATACAAACCAGGAGTCAACCAATGAAATTAATAGGCAGCAGGTTTAACATAAGGAAATACCCACTTTACACAATGCATAGTCAACCTGTGGAACTTGTTGCCATGGAATGTTGTGAAGGCCAAAAGTATAACTGGGTTACAAAAGAATTAGATAAGTTCATAGAGCATATGTTCATCAATGACTAATATCCAAGCTGATCCATAATCCCAACTATACATATAAAATGATAGAGTCTAAATTAGCTGTTACCACTCATGAAAGAGATCTTGGAGTCACTGTGGATAGTTCTCTGAAAACATACACTCCATGTGTAGCGGCAGTCAAAAAAGTGAACAGAATGTTGGGAATCATTAAGAAAGGGATAGATAATAAGACAGAAAATATCATTTTGCCTCTTATAAATCCATTGTACGCCCACATCTTGAATACTGCGTGCAGATGTGGTCGCCCCATCTGAAAAAAGATATATTGGACTTTGAAAAGGTTCAGAAAAGGGCAACAAAGATGATTAGGGGTATGGAACGGCTGCCATATGAAGAGAGATTAATAGACTGGGACTTTTCAGGTTGGAAAAGACATGACTAAGGGGGGATATGCTTGAAGTCTATAAAATCATGGCTGGTGTGGAGAAAGTAAATAAGAAAGTGTTATTTATGCCTTCTCACAACACAAGAACTAGGGGTCACCGAATGAAATTAATAGGCAGCAGGTTTAAAACAAATAAAAGGAAGGTTTTTTCCCCACACAACGCACAGTTAACCTGTGGAACTCCTTGCCAGAGAAAGTTGTGAAGGCCAAGACTATAACAGGGTTAAAAAAAGAACTAGATAAGTTCATGGAGGATAGGTCCATCAATGGCTATTAACCAAGATGGTATGGGATGGTGTGCCTAGCCTCTGTTTGCCAGAAGCTGGGAATGGGCAACAGGGCATGGATCACTTGATGATTACCTGTTCTGTTCATTCCCTCTGGGCATCTGGCATTGGCCACTGTCAGAAGACAGGATATGGGGCTAGATAGACCTTTGGTCTAACCCAGTATGGCCGTTCTTATGTTCTTATGGTCACTGATGCAACCCCATGGTCTGGGTGTCCCTAAATTCTGACTGCCAGAAGCTGGGACTGGACAAGAGGGGATGGATAATGTCGATAAATTGCCCTGTTCTGTTCATTCCCTCTGAGCATCTGGCATCAGCCACTGTTGGAAGACAGCATGCTGGGCTAGATGGAACTTTGGTCTGACCAAGTATAGGTATTTTTATGATTATTATTTAGTATTTGTATTATTTTGGTCCATACTTATTATTACTACTATTTACCATTTATCATAGAATCATAGAAATGTAGGACTGGAAGGGACCACAGGGTCATCTAGTCCACCCCTTGTGTTGAGGCAGGACCAAGTATACCTAGAGCATCCCTGACAGGTGTTTGTCTAACTTGTTATTTAAAATCTCCAATGAGAAGGATTCCACAGCCTCCCTTGGAAGCCTATTCCAGAACTTAATTACCCTTGTAGTTAGACAGTTTTTCCTCATAGCTAACCTAAATCTCTTTTTTCTGAAAATTAAAACATTTACGTCTTGTCTTATTTTCAGTGGACATGGAGAACAAATGATCACCATCCTCCTTACAACAGCCCTGAAGACTGTTACTAGGTCCCCCTCAATCTTCTTTTCTCAAGACTAAACATGCCCATTTTTTAACCTTTCCTCACAGCTCAGGTGTTCTAAACCTTTTATCATTTTTGTTGCTCTTCTTTGGATTCTCTTCAATTTGTCCACATCTTTCCTAAAGTGTGGAGCTGAAAACTGGATACAGTACTTCAGGTGCGGCCTCTCAAGTTCCAAGTAGCGTGGGACAATTACCTCCCAGGTCTTACATATGACACTCCTGTTAATACACCCCAGAATGATACACCTCAGCCTTTTTCTCAACTGCATCACATTGCTGCATCATATTCAGTTTGTGATCCCGAAAAAAAACAACACAAGATCCTTTTCAGATGTACTACCCAGCCAGTTATTCTAGTTATTTGTATTTGTTCATTTGATTTTTCCTTCCTAAGTATAGTACTTTGCACTTGCCTTTACTGAATGTCATCTTGTTGATTTCAGATCAATTTTTCAATTTGTCAAAGTCAGTTTGAATACTAATTCTGTTCTCCAGATGCTTGCAACACCTCCCAGCATGGTGTCATCTGTAAATTTTATAACCATACTTTCCACTTCATTATCCAGCTCATTCATGTAAATATTGAATAGTACCCGACCCAGGACTGACTCGTGTGGAACCCCACTAGATATTACCTCCCAGTTTGACAGCAAACCATTAATAACTACTCTTTGAGTATGGTTTTTCAACCGGTTGTGCACCCAGTTTATAGTAATTTCATCTAGACCACATTTCTCTAGTTTATGAGACTGTTATGTGGGACTATGTTAAAAGCCTGACTAAAATCAAGATATAACAAGTCTACTCTTCCCCCCTCCCCCCATCCGCTAGGTCAGTAATCCTGTCAAAGAAGGAAATTAGCTTGGTTGGGCATGATTTGTTCTTGAGAAATGGGGTACCCTACCTCACAGCATTGAGAGGAAAAATACATAAAGATTGTGAGGATCTCAGATACTACAATAATAGTGGCTATATAAGTAATTTAGATAGATAAACATACTGATAAATCTCAAACAAAATCATATAGCAATAATCAGACAAAAAATAAATCAATGTTGGATTGAGGATGAGTCTGTCGCAGCCCCAGCTACACAGCCTGGTTCTTCACCTCAAGCTGTAGAAACCCATGCTTTTAGGTCCCCATTGCCATCCCTAGGGTTGGCCAAGAGGGTGGTTGTCATGTTCCCATATGGGTTCAGGGAGGGCGCGATAGTAACTGGCGATGGTAGGGCTTTCCCATAAAAACTGTGTGGTGGATGAAGCCTGGATTGCAGTCCTGCACTGAAGGGTGACCAAAAGCTGTGAGTTTGGATAAGGGAGTGTGAAGAAGGTTGGCACAGAAAAAGATGCTGTGTACCTTCCCAATGCAAACAACGACTGTGCGTCTCCCATTTACTCTTGGCTGCTGGACCATTGGACTATGTGTTCTCAGGCCAATATTAATCCAGAGCATTGTTAGTACAGTAGAACCTCAGAGTTACGAACACCTCAGAAATGGAGGTTGTTTGTATCTCTGAAATGTTCGTAACTCTGAACAAAATGTTATGGTTGCTCTTTCAAAAGAGTACAACTGAACACTGACAATACAGCTTTGAAACCTCACAATGCAGAAGAAAAATACTGCTTTTAACCATCTTGCATACTTCTGGTTCCAAATGAAGTGGCTGTCAGTTCGTAACTCTGGTGTTCGTAACTCTGAGTTTTCTACTGTACCGCCTTCCCTGTGGGGAGACTGGCAGATGTTTATGGCTTATTAAGTCTTACCAAAGGGGGAACTTCTGGACTCGAGTTAGTCCTGATGCTGTTCCTTTAGTATCCAAAGCCGATGCAGTAAACTGCAGCAACATCTTCCTGAGTATGACACACAACAGCAAATCTTTCTCCCTGCATCCCATATCATGACACATCAGAAGGAAAGCTATTCTGCCTGGAGCAGTGAAAGGGAGTTAAGAACGACCCCTGGCTGTCCATTATCTGTTGCTTACGGAGAAAATGACACATTGGCTGTCCTTGTCTGAAAACCTTCCCCCATCTGCACATCGCTCTGCTTGTTTTGTGAAGCTAATTATAATTTCCGAGATGCCATTTCATTCCACTGGGGGGAAGCGAGGCTGCCATAATAACCCAGCACATCCCCATAAAGGCAGGCAGAGAGACAGTTCCATTCCTCAATAATCCCAGCTTCACGGTGGGTGACAAATAGGGCAGTCAATTCTCGGCTGCTGGCTGATAGGATTATTGCTCAATGCTGCTGTGAGGCATCATCTTTATGCATATACACTCGTCCAAATTAAGTGATAATCTTGTTGATACTGGAATTAAATAATAAAAAGGAGAGGAAATGGTGCACAGATCA
The DNA here is from genome assembly GCA_003942145.1 of Platysternon megacephalum. NCBI lineage: Eukaryota > Metazoa > Chordata > Testudines > Platysternidae > Platysternon > Platysternon megacephalum. The sequence goes on from QXTE01000138.1 coordinate 1,348,653, forward strand.
CTTCCAACCACAGCAATCAGCGATCTCATGAATCATTAAAACGAGGGCTTTGAAAACCGCCAGGACAGATCCTCCACTTGTATAAACTGGCATTTCGCCATTGAAATCAGGGGAGGTGCATTGATTTACACCAGCTAAGGATCTGGCCCATTATGTCCTTGAGCAAAAGTGACTGACTTTGAACAGGTGGCCTGTTCCATTAGGGCCAGGTTGTGTCTGGACCCTGTACGTACGCAGGAGAGGGCAGCCTGGAAAATGGGATAGTCATAACTGCTTTCCTTCCTTGTAGCTGTGGGGGTCTGATCTCCCTCAAAGGTGGGAGGGCAGGAAGGATGGGGAGAAGGCCGCTAAGGTGCATGCAGGCACAGGGAAGAGTATGATGTCCCATCCTAAGAGATGCTGCTGCTGGAGGCTGGTTCCCCTGCACATCTGGGAGCTCCGGATGGGGTTGTTTCCCCCATAGGCGCCACTGGGGAAAAATGGTGAGTTCTGAGCACCCACCGGCAGCCCCCCTACCAGAACCTCCCCCTCTCCCCAGTGCCTCCTGCCCGCCAGCACTCCCCCTCCCTCCCGGCGCCTCCCGCCTGCTGCAATCAGCTGTTTCACGGCGTCAGGAGGCGCTGGGGGGGGATGAGTGAGGGCGCAGCATGCTCGGAGGAGCGGGGGTGGAACTGGGAGGGGAAGGGGCGGGAAGAGGCGGGGAAAAGGCAGGGAAGGGGTGGAGCGGGGGTGGGAAGAAGCGGGGTGAGGCCTTGAGGGAAGGGATGGAGTGGGGGCAGGGCCTGAGCGGAGCCGGGGGGGAGCACCCCCCCGGCAGATTAGAAACTCAGCACCTGTGGTTTCTCCCTCATGCACAAGTCTCCCATGTAGCTTCACTCTGGCTCTGCTCTAGGTCACGGTCTCTTGGTTTTGTTCCCCCCTCTGTCTAAGCTCAGTATTGGGTTTATAGACCCCATGCCACCCTGATATAGACCAGTGCCTAAAAGCCACAGGTAAGCCCTTGAGTGGTATTTTTTGGGGAGGCCTTACAGAATTGAAGTCGTTTCAGTCTAAAGGAGGAATTTCCATTCAGCAGAGGCACGGTGGGCCCGATCCTGCTCCTCGTTCTCAAGTGCATAGTCTCACCACAGTGAAGGGGATGACTCTTGTCAGTGTGGTCAGCCGGATTTCCACCAGTGTGAACTCTGCAAAAAAAGAGAACCGACTTTCACAGAGATGCACGTAAACATTTTCTACGGCTCTATGATCAGTCAAAGTAATTTTCTCGATACACTTAGGACTATTGAATTAACATTACTAATCAACCCAGATTTTCTTGGAACATTAGCTATCTTTAAGTGTTGTCTTTCAAGACTGTTGGGTCTTGCTCCGGAGGATTAGTTAAATGAACTGTTTACTGATTTCATAAATAAGAAACTCATCCTGCACATACTTACAATGTACCAAACGCACATAGTCCATGCGTAATCCATTCTACTATACTTCAGTAGGACTACTCAGGGTGGTAAGCACTACACCTGGGAGAAAGTGCAGGATTAATCATTCTGATGCTTCTTCTTTAAGAAAGCTCTATAACACTCCAGCTGAACTGAACACCTCACCGAGAAACCCCAGGAGTATATGCAAATTGAACATATCAGTCGTCATTACACATAGGAGAGGTAGGCCTGAGGAACATAATCCTGAAGACTACCTTAAAATATATAGAACAAGTAGTATATTATAAAATATATCCACCAATGTAATTGTGGTGTAACAAATGATTCAGGTCCTATATGCGCTTGTGGGTACCTTCCTCTATTAATATCCTTTAACTTTTGTCCAAACACAGACATCAATTCTTCTGTCAAAATAACCTATATTCCACAGGGGAAGAAGGCCTGTAACCATAGAAAGAAAAGAAGAAAGCTGTCAGGAATAGATGATGCTAGATTATTAAAGGAATTAATGTCACGCTTGGCCTCTCCATCAATTCGGAGTCCGGAAAGTCAGGGCTGCTAAGATTGGCTACGGATCATTACCTGAAGATGAGCAGCAGCAGTTGACTGGGCATTGTTCCATCAGCAGCCAGCACAAAGGAGAAAAAGACCATCAGAAATCGGAAAGCAGATTAAAAAGCAGAGGGAAAAGAAAACGTAGCTGTATCACGGGGGGGGGGGGGGGGGGGGTNCATCCCAAACTGCTCTACTTCATGCAATGACATAGAAAATCTTCTGAACACAGGCTGCCTGGTTACTGCTCTGTCCGTGCGGCTAACATGCTAAATTAAGGATGATCAAAATATTGGGCCACGTCCCCATCTGGTGTAAATCGATGTTCCATTGGCTTCAGTGAAGTGATGCTGATTTACACCAGTTGAGGATCTCACCCAACACCACTAATATAGTACTTATTTGTATTGCACGGACTAAAAGCCCCATTCGGGATTGTACAAGTGATTTTGCTAGTCACCATCCAAACATGGAGGAAGACTCATTCCCTGCTCCAAAGAGCATACAATCTAATCTAAGGCAAGGCAGAAGAAGGGAGTGTAACGAACAATAGGAGGGAATGGAGAAGAAGGCTGAGTGTAACAATAATAAGGTCATTTTTTGGTTACATAGGATACCTGTGGCGCTCCTTGATGGTTCGCATTTTTTTAAAAATATGAGTCTAGTTTTCAAAAGTGTGGCACACCTGCAAAGGGAATTGAAGTCTGTGGCGTTAGCACCTCTTTAACTCAGGCTGTAAATAATGGTCCCTCTTTCAGCTTGCATGGTTAGCCAATGTTCGGGTTGTCGATTTGTGTCAGGCATATACCAAGAATCTCCACAAAGCCCCGTTTCCCTGAAAACAATAGAAACGAACAACAGAAATCCCCAGCTCTGCCAGTCCAACAAGCTCTATGCACAAGAATCCCTCTCTTTCTGTTTCCTGTCAGGCTAACACTCAGAATGTCTTCTGAATTTCTCTCCCAACACCAGCCATGTCTAGTCTCACTCACTGGGTGTGAGACTCACTCATTCGCACACTGTCTCGCTCTCACACACATTCCTAAGCTTATCTCGTTCATTTTGAGTAAATATATAAAGTAGGGCTGTCAATTAATTGCAGTTAACTCACACGATTAACTCAGAAAAATTAATCGCAATTTTAAAAAAGTAATCGTGATTAATCGCAGTTTAAATCACATTGTTAAACAATAGAATACCAACCGATAGTTATTACATATTTTTGGATCTTTTTCTACATTTTCAAATATATTGATTTCAATTACAACATCGGATACAAAGTGTACACTGCTCACTTTATATTATTATTTTTATCACAAATATTTGCACTGTAAAAATTATAAACAAAAGAAACAGTTTTCAGAGTAGCAGCCGTGTTAGTCTGTATCAGCAAAAAGAACAGGAGTTCTTGTGGCACCTTAGAGACTAACAAATTTATTTGAGCATAAGCTTTTGTGGGCTACAGCCCACTTCTTCGGATGCATAGTATGGAACATACAGTAAGAAGATATTTATACATACAGAGAACATGAGAAGGTGGAAGTAGCCATACCAACTGTAAGAGGCTAATTAATTAAGAGAAGCTATTAACAGCAGGGGAGTAAAACTTTTGAAGTGATAATCAATTGGCCCATTTCGGACAGTTGACACGAAAGTGTGAGGCTATTTCAACATGGGGAAATAGATTCAATTAGTGTAATGACCGAGCCATTCCCAGTCTCTGTTCAAACCTAAGTTAATGGTATCTAGTTTGCATATTAATTCAAGTTCAGCAGCTTCTCGTTGGAGTCTGTTTTTGAAGCTTTTCTGTTGTAAAATTGCCACCATTTTTTCAATTTTCAACAGTATTTTTCAATTCACCTCATACTCGTACTGTACTGCAATCTCTTTATCATGACAGTGCAACTTATAAATGTAGATTTTTGTTGCTACATAACTGCACTCAAAAACAAAACAATGTAAAACTTTAACTCCTACAAGGGCACTCAGTCCTACTTCTCGTTCAGCCAATCACTAAGACAAACAAGCTTTTGTTTACATTTACGGGAGATAATGCTGTCCACTTCTTATTTACGTCACCAGAGAGTGAGAACAGGCATTCACATGGGACTTTTGTAGCCAGCATTGCAAGGTATTTACACACCAGATATGCTAAACATTTGTATGCCCTTTCATGCTTCGGCCACCATTCCAGAGGACATGCTTCCATGCTGATGACGCTCATTAAAAAAATAATGTGTTAATTAAATTTGTGACTGAACTCCATGGGGGAGAATTGTATGTCTGCGGCACTATTTTACCCACATTCTGCCATATATTTCATGTTATAGCAGTCTCAGATGATGACTCAGCACATGTTCATTTTAAGAACACTTTTGCTGCAGATTTGATAAAATGCAAAGAAGGTACCAATGTGAGATTTCCAAAGAGAGCTACAGCACTCAACCCAAGGTTTAAGAATCTGAAGTGCTTTCCAAAATCTGAGAGGGACAAGGTGTGCAGCATGCTTTCAGAAGGCTTAAAAGAACCACACTCCGATGCGGAAACTACAAAACCCGAACCACCAAAAAAGAAAATCAACCTTCTGCTGGTGGCATCTGACTCAGATGATGAAAATGAGAATGCGTCGGTCCGCACTGCTTTAGATTGCTATTGAGCAGAACCCGTCATCAGCATGGATGCATGTCCTCGGGAATGGTGCTTGAAGTATGAAGGGGCATATGAATCTTTAGTGCATCTGGCATGTAAATATCNCTCGTACTGTACTGCAATCTCTTTATCATGACAGTGCAACTTATAAATGTAGATTTTTGTTGCTACATAACTGCACTCAAAAACAAAACAATGTAAAACTTTAACTCCTACAAGGGCACTCAGTCCTACTTCTCGTTCAGCCAATCACTAAGACAAACAAGCTTTTGTTTACATTTACGGGAGATAATGCTGTCCACTTCTTATTTACGTCACCAGAGAGTGAGAACAGGCATTCACATGGGACTTTTGTAGCCAGCATTGCAAGGTATTTACACACCAGATATGCTAAACATTTGTATGCCCTTTCATGCTTCGGCCACCATTCCAGAGGACATGCTTCCATGCTGATGACGCTCATTAAAAAAATAATGTGTTAATTAAATTTGTGACTGAACTCCATGGGGGAGAATTGTATGTCTGCGGCACTATTTTACCCACATTCTGCCATATATTTCATGTTATAGCAGTCTCAGATGATGACTCAGCACATGTTCATTTTAAGAACACTTTTGCTGCAGATTTGATAAAATGCAAAGAAGGTACCAATGTGAGATTTCCAAAGAGAGCTACAGCACTCAACCCAAGGTTTAAGAATCTGAAGTGCTTTCCAAAATCTGAGAGGGACAAGGTGTGCAGCATGCTTTCAGAAGGCTTAAAAGAACCACACTCCGATGCGGAAACTACAAAACCCGAACCACCAAAAAAGAAAATCAACCTTCTGCTGGTGGCATCTGACTCAGATGATGAAAATGAGAATGCGTCGGTCCGCACTGCTTTAGATTGCTATTGAGCAGAACCCGTCATCAGCATGGATGCATGTCCTCGGGAATGGTGCTTGAAGTATGAAGGGGCATATGAATCTTTAGTGCATCTGGCATGTAAATATCTTGCAACGCCGGCTACAACAGTGCCATGAGAACACCTGTTCGCACTTTCAGGTGACATTGTGAACAAGAAGCCGGCAGCATTATCTCCTGCAAATGTAAACAAACTTGTTTGTCTAAGCGATTGGCTGAACAAGAAATAGGACTGAGTGGACTGGTAGGCTCTAAAGTTTTATATTGTTTTATTTTTGAATGCAGTTATTTTTTATACATAATTCTACATTTGTAAGTTCAGCTTTCATGATAAAGAGATTGCACTACAGTACTTGTATTAGGGGAATTGAAAAATACTATTTCTTTTGTTTTTACAGTTCAAATATTTGTAATAAAAATAAATATAAAATGAGCACTGTACACTTTGTATTCTGTGTTATAATTGAAATCAGTATACTTGAAAATGTAGAAAACATCCAAAATATTTAAATAAATGGTATTCTATTATTGTTTAACAGTATGATTAATCGCAATTAATTTTTTTAATCACGCGATTAATCATGATTAATTTTTTTCATCACTTGACAGCCCTAATATAGAGAGTCAAAATATTTTTACTCAGGCGCTGAAAGAGACAACTATACATTTGGGGCCTCAGGCACAGGGCTTAGCGCTTGGAAAGCTGCTTGGAAAGCTTGTGTACTGTGATAACCATGTAGACTACAGGCCCACTTTCTATATGTGTGCGAGAGGAGAGAGGAGGCTACATGGTGGGAGGGTTGCATGCGTGTAAATACTTGATGGTCAAAAAAATATTAGTTTGCCAAAATAACAAGTAGGACTTGAACAAAAGTTTTCAGGTTCTGCATAATACAGCTCAAAATTTAAACCACCCTGGACATGTTTATGGTCCTTCATTGTCCCGGTAGCAGGCAAGAATTCTTTTTGTAAATGTACACCATATCACTGGGACCTGTCCTGTGGTCGTCAAGGAGAAAAAGATGTAACTTGTCATCTGGAAAATGAAATACACCGCACAAAAAGCAGAGTAGCATCTTCACAGCCACAAATTCCTTTTGTACCTGTGGCAAAGCCCCTCACTGATAAAGTAAGTTAAATATGTTTAATAATTATGATTACTGTGTTGTTAATTATTATTAATTTATTATTATTATTAACCCTCTTCAGGGCGCTTTGGTTCCCCTGCACTAATTTGTTTGATGACTTTTTTTTTTGGTAGTACAGTACAGTAGAACCTCAGAATTACGAACACCTCAGGAATGGAGGTTATTCGTATCTCTGAAATGTCCGTAACTCTGAACAAAACGTTATGGTTGTTCTTTCAAAAGTTTACAACTGAACATTGACTTAATACAGCTTTGAAACTTTACAACGCAGAAGAAAAATGCTGCTTTTAACCATCTTAATTTAAATGAAACAAACACGGAAACAGCTTCCTTTACCTTGTCAAATCTTTTTATAAAAAACAATTTTCCCTTTATTTTTGTAGTAGTTTACATTTAACACAGTACCATACTGTTTATGGTTTTTTGTTGTTGTTTTTTTCTCTCTCTGCTGCTGCCTCATTGTGTACTTCTGGTTTCACATGAGGTGTGTGGTTGACCAGTCAGTTCGTAACTCTGAGGTACTTTGTCAGAAACTGTTTGCAATGTTCTTTGAGAAAGTTTTGATTGTTTTTATGAATTAATTTTTATTGGGTCCAAGACTTCGTTTTCTGTACAATTTTTAATGTGTCCTGATAAAGGTTAAATATTAATTAATTTAGCTGATGTCTTTATCCAAAGCCACAGGATTATTAAAATACAGTATGTTACATACAGAAAGTTACACAGACACAAACTTGCAATCCTTATATCACGTAAAAAATGTCCACTCAGTATTTGTATCATATTTAACATACATGCTTGTGAAAATCTGGTTATACTGGTTGGAATAAAAACCTGGACTAGTGAATGTTGCAAGGACCAAAGATGAGAGTCCCTGTCTTAAGCAATGACCTAACACAGGGATTTCTCAACCTTTTTCTTTCTGAACCCCCCCAACATGCTATAAAAACTCCCCAGCTGTGCCACAACACCTGCTTTTCTGCATATGAAAGCCAGGGCCAGTGTTAAGGCAAGTAGGGCAACTGCCCAGGGCACCACAAAGTTTGAGTTGCTAGGGCTTAGGCTCGGCCCTGGGTGGTGCGGCTTAGGGCCCCGGGCTTCAGTTCTGCGCAGCAGTGCTTTGGCTTTCTGTCTTGGGCCTTAGTGAGTCTGAGGGCTGGTCTACACTAGGGGGGGGTGTCGATGTAAGATACGCAACTTCAGCTACAGGAATAGCGTAGCTGAAGTCGACATATCTTATTTCGACTTACCTCCCGTCCTCACGGCGCGGGATCGACGGCCGCGGCGCCCCCGTCGACTCCGCTACCGCCGCTCGCCCTGGTGGAGTTCCGGGATCGATGGGAGCGCGTTCGGGGATCGATATATCGCGTCTAGACGAGACGTGATATATCGATCCCCGATATATCGATTGCTACCCGTCGATCCGGCGGGTAATGTAGACGTGGCCTAACACTGGCCATGCTTGGCGGACCCCCTGCAACCTGCTCATGGCCCCCCAGGGGGCCCCGGACCCCTGGTTGAGAACCCCTGCCCTAACACACCATCTAGGAAGTCTCACTCTTTGACCTTGAATCTCACTCTTTGGGGCTGTAAATCTCAGTCTTAAGGACAGCCAACCCCGGGCAGCTCTGCGACACACACAGCCTGCAAACCAGTCTCCATAAGCTTAACTCTGATTGGCCATGTGGCCTCCTGCCGCCGGTGATAGCCCTACAGCCCCCAGCAGATTGTACTACATAAAAGACCTTGATTGATCCTTTTGTTGAGCCTGAAGGAGAGCACTTGGTACTCCCCTTGACTTTAATGCGATTTGCCATTGTCTTTGGACCCAAGACCCCCACCCCGAGGGCAGCCGTTAGCACCTTTCAGCCATCATCAATCCGCGATTCCCTGGAGACAGCAGGGCTGGAGGGGGCTGCTGCCTCTGGGAGTCCGGGGGCCCGTTTTTCGCCCTTTTTAGAGTAGCGCACAGCGCATTATGAGCTGGAAGGCAAGAAACCAAAAACAAAAAGGAAGAAATCCGACCAAGTCAGTTTATTCACTGCTACGTATGGGGGTGGAGAGGTTGAATTCAGGCTTCAAAGTTCACTCCTTTGGGCCTTTCTCATCTGAGTCGTTCAACCTAAGCTGTCATTCGCATGCACACGGGCTGCAGGATCAGGCTCTCAGCCCCGGCCAATATGGATGTCCTGCGTATATGTAGAGGTATTTCTATTATGACATAATACTCTAGTATCTGAACCCCTCACAAACATGAATGAATGATTTAGTTGGGGTTGGTCCTGCTTTGAGCAGGGGATTGGACTAGATGACCTCCTGAGGTCTCTTCCAACCCTAATCTTCTCTGATTCTATGAATCAACCCTCAAAACACCCCTGCATGGCAAACACACTTAGCCCCATTTTACAGAGGAGTAAACTGAGGTATAGAAAAGTCAGGTGACATGCCTACAGGTGAACCAGGAACTGAAATCAGAGCTCCTGGACTGCACCGCACCCACCTTGTTTCTCTTAGCCACATGGTTACCCTTCCGGGCTTGGAGTCTGGCATGAGTAGTGGGTATCAAAGGCCAGGGAAGGGTAGGCCTCCCCTAACCTAGGACATGGCCATGCCCATGCTCTGCCCTGAGGCCCTGCCCTCACTCCCCCTCTCACCTGAAGCCAAGGGGACTCAGCTGCAGCCGGTGGCCTGGCGCTCAGGGCGTTCCTCCAGCTCTGGGTGGGAGGAGGACTCAGGGGTCCTCTGGTGGGTGTGTGGGGGGGGGGGCTCGGGTAGAAGGAGCAAGGACAGGAGGCTAGCCTCCCTGGAACAGGGGTTCACCCGCTGCCCATGGAGCCTGGCAACTGTTGTACTGTTTTTGTTCCGTTAAGATTTTTAGCCCAGATTTGCAGACTCAGACAGTGCAGACTGTTTGGATGCATACGGCGCTCATCCAAACCTTTTGCCAGTCACCCATCACTATGCCGGATGCAGCAACTGGACCTTGAACATTCCCCCTCTTTTAAGCCATTCTGATGCCTGCGACAATTGCTGAGGTTTGGTTTCATCCTTAACACGGTACATGCTTTTGAGTTGTTTTCAAGGCTCGGGCTTCTGATGAAGAAGATGCCTGCTGGGCAAATGACAGTGAGCTTGCAGCCACTGAGCTGCTTGCTTTCTGGAATTTGCTGCAGTCACTATTCATCGTACATTTAATGAACTCCCCTGATAAAGCCTGGCTTTGCAGGTTCTTTGCTTAATTGGAGCATCTCACATTGAAAGGAATGTCCCCAGTCCTACAGAAATAAGGAGAGAAAACTTTACACAGCTGGAGCCGTCATGTAGAGCTGCTAAAGAGCTCATTCGTCTTGTGGATGTTCCTGATGATGAGTTCTGAAGCCAGTGCAAGACTAAGTGAAAGTTTAGAAGAAATTCTGAAATTATTAGCTTGAACAGCGCGTTTACCGTATGAAATTTAGGTGTTGATAACCTTAATTACAATCGCTGAATGTACTGCCTTTCACCTGAGCATCTCATAGCACTTTGTAACACATTGGCCCAGATCCGCAAAGAAATGTAGACACCTACCTCCCACTGAAATCAACAGCTGCCGAAATACCTTTGAAGGGCTGGGCCACTCGCTACTAAGCACTCTGTAAAACACAATACCCAGCAATTGTCACACCAGGTGGCTAAAGTGAAACACGGAGAGACTAAAATAATGAGGAGTCCGGTGGCACCTTAAAGACTAAAAAATGTATTTGGGCATAAGCTTTCGTGGGTAAAAAAAACCCACTTCTTCAGATGCATGGTGCAGAGAGACTAAGGGACAGATTGACAAGGAGTCCTGTGGCACCTTATAGACTAACAGAAGTATTGGAGCATAAGCTTTCGTGGGTGAATACCCACTTCGTCAGACGCATGTGCACGTGCATCTGACGAAGTGGGTATTCACCCACGAAAGCTTATGCTCCAATACTTCTGTTAGTCTATAAGGTGCCACAGGACTCCTTGTCAATCTGTCCCTTAGTCTCTCTGCACCATGCATCTGAAGAAGTGGGTTTTTTTTACCCACGAAAGCTTATGCCCAAATACATTTTTTAGTCTTTAAGGTGCCACTGGACTCCTCATTATTTTAGTCTCTCCGTGTTTCACTTTAGCCACCTGGTGTGACAATTGCTGGGTATTGTGTTTTACAGAGTGCTTAGTAGCGAGTGGCCCAGCCCTTCAAAGGTATTTCGGCAGCTGTTGATTTCAGTGGGAGGTAGGTGTCTACATTTCTTTGCGGATCTGGGCCAATGTGTTACAAAGTGCTATGAGATGCTCAGGTGAAAGGCAGTACATTCAGCGATTGTAATTAAGGTTATCAACACCTAAATTTCATACGGTAAACGCGCTGTTCAAGCTAATAATTTCAGAATTTCTTCTAAACTTTCACTTAGTCTTGCACTGGCTTCAGAACTCATCATCAGGAACATCCACAAGACGAATGAGCTCTTTAGCAGCTCTACATGACGGCTCCAGCTGTGTAAAGTTTTCTCTCCTTATTTCTGTAGGACTGGGGACATTCCTTTCAATGTGAGATGCTCCAATTAAGCAAAGAACCTGCAAAGCCAGGCTTTATCAGGGGAGTTCATTAAATGTACGATGAATAGTGACTGCAGCAAATTCCAGAAAGCAAGCAGCTCAGTGGCTGCAAGCTCACTGTCATTTGCCCAGCAGGCATCTTCTTCATCAGAAGCCCGAGCCTTGAAAACAACTCAAAAGCATGTACCGTGTTAAGGATGAAACCAAACCTCAGCAATTGTCGCAGGCATCAGAATGGCTTAAAAGAGGGGGAATGTTCAAGGTCCAGTTGCTGCATCCGGCATAGTGATGGGTGACTGGCAAAAGGTTTGGATGAGCGCCGTATGCATCCAAACAGTCTGCACTGTCTGAGTCTGCAAATCTGGGCTAAAAATCTTAACGGAACAAAAACAGTACAACAGTTGCCAGGCTCCATGGGCAGCGGGTGAACCCCTGTTCCAGGGAGGCTAGCCTCCTGTCCTTGCTCCTTCTACCCGAGCCCCCCCCCCCACCCACCCACCAGAGGACCCCTGAGTCCTCCTCCCACCCAGAGCTGGAGGAACGCCCTGAGCGCCAGGCCACCGGCTGCAGCTGAGTCCCCTTGGCTTCAGGTGAGAGGGGGAGTGAGGGCAGGGCCTCAGGGCAGAGCATGGGCATGGCCATGTCCTAGGTTAGGGGAGGCCTACCCTTCCCTGGCCTTTGATACCCACTACTCATGCCAGACTCCAAGCCCGGAAGGGTAACCATGTGGCTAAGAGAAACAAGGTGGGTGCGGTGCAGTCCAGGAGCTCTGATTTCAGTTCCTGGTTCACCTGTAGGCATGTCACTTGACTTTTCTATACCTCAGTTTACTCCTCTATAAAATGGGGCNAGTGTCCTGGGAGACATTAGCAGGAATGATAATTACGCCTGGCCTGTGCATAAGAGGTGGAAAAGACGGAGAAGGCGCCTCACATACCTGCCGAGAGGCCAGCAGAAGCTAACCCCCAGGTCACCCAGCAAGTCGTCTGGAGAGCGCAAGGAACACATCCTAGGAGTTCTGACACCTAGGCCCCTATTCAAAACCATGTAGGGGTAGGTAGACATTGACTCTGGGCACAGCCCTTGGCAAGGGGAGATGTGTTTACTCCTCCACTGCAGGTTAGCCCTGCGAGGCAGTGTGCTTCAGAGACACCCTCCTCCCCACTCCATCAGTGGATCTGTGTGTAATATTTTGCTAATTTGCCACTGGCGTATACCAGCAGCAAACAATACAATCAGCTGCTCCGATTGCTACAATCTTCTGTATTGGCCAGCCAGTAGAAGGATCCAGGGCTCCAATATTCCCTCCTCCTCCCTGCCCAATCTTCACCCAGCTGCATGCTCTAGTGCCCCAGACCCAAGTTTTGGGTAGCCTGAGTAGGAGGAATACAGGGATGGTTCTTATCCTCTCTTGCTCCTCTACATTGGCTCATAGGCTAAGTCAGAATCTATCCCTTAGATCGCCCTGCCTTGTTATAGCTTAAACAGATGTCTGGGAAATTTCACAGGAGCCTGCATTACGTACTGCATATTTTAATGGACACAACTTTTGAAAGACAGGCCAATAAGAGAGATACAAATGGGAAATAATGAGAAGAAAGGCTAGTAGATCCCTATCATTCAGTTGTTTTAAAGACAGATCTGCCACTGTGGCTTTGATGCACATTCTGGTGATGTTATCCTGATAGCGATATCCTTGATCCATGCAGAATTAGCAGCCAGAGGTACCTGGGAAGTGCATAACACAGCTTCAGAAGGCAGCCATCACTCCCAATTAATGATTCAGAAGAAATATGAGCTGGTAAATGAGGACTGCACTGTAAGTTGGAGTTTGCAGGACATCTTAATTGGGGACATTTTAAGGCAGACTACCATGAGACAGTGAAGGAAGATTTGTAGGAAGAATGTGATACATTAGACAAGGCTGGTGCACGTTGTTTTAGCAGGGAGCTGATAAATGTGTTTCCTGAGCCATCTGTTTACTGAGGTAATAAAATCATGTTCCTTGGTGAAGTAAGGTATGTAACACAGCTACCAGGACTTGCATGAACGCCTAGTGTAAAGCTACAGCAATGGTTATATTTAACAGAGGACCTCAAAGAAATGGATGAGGGCAGAGATAATAAGGATGAGGAATAGCCGTGGACAGAGTCAGAGGTATTCAGGACTGAGTTAGATTTAGACTAGTGTTTGGAGTTTAGCCTGGAGGCTGAATTGGGATTCAGAGTCAATACATCTTACAAATTGGTCTTGTGGTAGGGAGCTCATGATTAGAGCTGCTTGGGAATTTTCTCATTTTCCATTGGAAAATGCCGAGTTGTCGCAACTGAATCTCTTTGCAGAATATGGTAAATTTAAGCCAGTCTCCCAATTCAGGGGGGAAAAAATGATTTTTATTTTAATTGTTGAAATGTTCTGTTTTGACATGTTAAGATCAAAAAAGTTTCACTTTTTGGTTTGAAATGACTTTTCATTTAGAAATTTCCGTTAGTTGATACTGAAAAAAAGATTATTTAAAAAAAAAAAAGTTGAAATTGAAATGACACATTTAGAAATTATTGAAATGAAAAGTTTAAATTGACCTGATCTGATTGTGTGTTTTTTTATTTTTGGGGGGGTTGTTTTTTTTTTAATTATTTTTGATTAACAGTTCATGAAAATGTTTGAGATTTCAACTTTTCCTTTCAATGAAGGTCAGGCATTTTTTTCAAAATCTTGAAAATTCTTGCAGAAGAGGAAAAGTCTTTTCCATCTAGCTCTGTATGTGTTATCAGTTGCTTTCCTTAGATTTCTGCCTTTGAGGACTGAATTCTCATAAGGACAACTGTTTGAAGCATAACCTCTTCATCAGAGGTATCTTCTCCTCCTCCTCTCTGGAATCTCAAACCATCCCTGGTAAGGGAGAATTTTATCCAAGGCTCATAAAGAATTCTAAAGAACAATTTGTTTTGCCTTAGATTGCACCAAGGACTGAATCCTGCTCCTTTTGAAGTCAATGGCAAAATTCCTGCTGACTTCAATGGGGCGGTTTCAGGCTCCAAATGGCATGTAGAGCATTTTCAAAATGTGTTCCACTGGATGAAGCCATTACACATTCCATGGCCTACGTCTTATCACACCAAACCCCCTCAAATCAGATATGAAAGGTCAAATCCTGGCCCCACTGAAGCCAATGGGAGTTTTGCCACAGGTTTCAATGAGGCCAGACTTTCACCCCAAGAGTCTGTCCCGCTGCAAGAGTTCTGCCGGCTACTACCTGGATAGTCTTTCCATGGTTAAGAGATTCTGTACTTTTCCGGAACTCGTCAACTGCTTTTCCTTGTCACAGAGAAAGCCATTGGAAGAGATCCAAACTAACCTAACTCTTCTAACTCCCAGCCTATGTTTAAGCCAGTACAGGTACTCCTTACAGTAGGAAAACAAGTCTTATGTCACATCTGTTAATTGAGCTAAATAGCCGGTCGGTTACGATGACTAGTAGAGAGGAACCACCCTGCTTCTATGAGACTGACTATATATCTTTTAAAGATCTTTAGGGTCAGATTATTGGCTAATGTTAATCAGCGTTGAAGGTGAAGTTGAAGATAATTTACTGCCATAGACGCCACCTTTATGATGTATGTAGCAAGCAGGTCTATGAAACAATCTCATTTCTATTCTATTCTATTCTGCTACTTATACCACACCCATCACCATAGTATCCAGGCCCCTTCCAGTCATGCATTAAGCATGGGAGAGTTCATTTTACAGACCCCCAAGAAGGTTCTGTATCCTGCAGAGATAAATTTTACCCTGACCATAGAGAGTTTGAATGAGACAGAGAAGCAGAGTTAGTTGACCATGGTCTTCATCCCAGAGCTATGGTGATCTTTTAGGTATGCAGGAATCAGGTCATTGAGCACCTTGAAGATAAGGAACAAGGTCCAGATCCACAAAGATATTTAGGCACCTAACTCCCATTGATTTCAATTGAAGTTAGGAGCCTAAATATCTTTGAGGATCTGGGCCTAAGACCCTGAACTTTCTTCAGTATCCGATGGGAAGCCAGGCAGGGAGCAGAGGGCAGGGTTGATGTGTTTGTGGTTGCCTATGCTGCTGATCAGACAGGCTGCAGTGTTTTGTACTAGTTGGCATTTCCTAAGTGCTGAAGGTTTCATGCTCAGGTACATTGCATTGCTGTAATCTGGTTGACAGGTGATGAAAATGTGAATAACTGAGGCCAGATCATTGTCTTCCACCCAAAGGAGATTTAGAAAGAATATTAGGAGAACTCTCTCAGAAATGGAGATGATTCCTTATGATGAAATACTGCAGTAATGAGAAAAAAATGCTTTTTTGCCCACTTGACAGTCTCATAGAAAGTAGCTGGGAATATGAAGTAAATAAATCAAAGTGGGTTATAATTCACAGAGCCACATGCTCAGAATTAGTTTCTTAGTCAAAGAAATGGACCTAGACATTTGTCATCAAATTTCAATTGACATTCTTGGAGGGAAAAACAATTAGCATAAACCGCTTAAGTGAACCTCGTTTTAAACCAAATTATCACTTCCAATCTGACAATATGGACATTAATATGGATGTGTTGTAACTTTTACAGAGAACTGGAAAATCTCCTTTACAGTTTTTACTGATGGGTTTAAATGCTGTAGCAGCTGCATATTACGATGAATTTGGTGTTAATAATGGCAAAAAATATGAGGTAATTTATCATCTCAGTCTGCAGAGATGTTTGCAGCTTTCTTATCTTTTCCTTTGGTTGTGCATGTAAAGCCTATGAGAGAATGATTTCTGATTTATTTGGGACATTAGGATCTACTACATAGAAATAGAAGCTAACAGAAAACAAGAGGATACACAGGGTTGCTTGTAGGTCTCAGAGGAGGTGACCAGACAAGGACTTAAAGAGATTGGCATTTTGCCCTTGTTTGATTCTTTATGATATATAAAAAAGGTCTTAAAAGGGTTGTTAGTTGTGCATGTTTGTAAAAATGCCATGTAAAAAGGCATGGTTTTGCTGGGAGACTTTTTAAGGGGTACTAGGAAATGCATATAGTGAGCTCTAGTGACTGAATTGAAGGGTTAGGGATGTTGAAACTTTATCAAAGAAATCCTTTCTCCCAATGGTTAATTAGGCATTGAAGTCAAATAAGTTACTTATGTTTTTGGCTAGTATTAGCTTTTGGTGTCATACTCATTTTTTGAGTGGTGGGACTTCAAATGGATTAGGGCAGTGTCATTACCTCAAGTGATTTAGTGTTATCCAAGGAAAATTTATTTTTTGTCTGATTATTGCTATATGATCTTGTTTTAGCTTTATCGGTATTTTTATCTATCTAAATTACTTATATAGTCACAATTACTGTGGCATCAGAGAGCTTCACGATCTTTAATGTATTTATCCTCTCAACACATCTGTGAGGTAGGGCAGCGGTATTACCCCCCATTTGTCAAGAACAAATCATGCCAAACCAAGCAAATTTCCTTCTTTGACAGGATTATGGCCTAGTGGATAGGGGGAAAGCAGTACACATGATATAACTTGATTTTAGTAAGGCTTTTGACACAGTCCCATGTGACATTCTCATAAGCAAACTCGCGTAATGTGGTCTAAATTAAATTACTATAAGGGGGGTGCACAACTGGTTAAAAGACCAGAATCAATGGTTCGCTGTCAAACTGGGAGGATGTATCTAATGGGGTTCCACAGGGGTCAGTCTTGGGTCCAATACTAGTCAATATTTGTATTAATGACTTGGATAATAGAATGGAGGATATGTTTATAATATTTGCAGATAACACCAAGCTGGGCGGGGTTGCAAGCACTTTGAAGGACAGGATTAGAATTCAAAATGACCTTAACAAATTAGAGAACGTGTCTAAAATCAATAAGATGAAATTCAATACAGAGAAATGCAAAGTAGTTCACTTTAGAGATTTAGTGAAAAATCAAGTGCCTAGCTACAAAACGGGGAATAACTGTCCAGGTAGTAGTATTGCTGAAGATGATCTGAGGGTTATCCTGGATCACAAATTGATGATCCAACAACGTGATGCAGTTGAGAAAAAGGCTAATATCATTCTGGGATATATTAACAGGGGTGTCATATGTAAGACATGGGAAGTAATTGTCCGGATCTACTCAGCACTGATGAAGCCTCAGCTGGAGAACTGTGTACAATTCTGGGTGCCACAAATTAAAGAAAGATGTAGACAAATTGGAGAGAGTCCAGAAGAGAGCAAACAAAAATGATTAAAGGTTTAGAAAACCTGACATGAGGAGAGGTTAAAAATAACTGGATATGTTTAGTCTTGAGAAAAGACAACTAAGGGGCGACCTGATCACAGTTTTCTAATATGTTAAGGGTTGTTATAAGAGGAAGGTAACCAATTGTTCTCCATATCCACCGAAGGTAGGACAAGAAGTAATAGGTTTAATCTGCAGCAAGGGAGATTTATGTTAGATACTAGGAAAATCTAACTATAAGAATAGTTAAGCCCAGGAATAAGCTTCCAAGAGAGGTTGTGGAATCTCCATCAGATTACCAAACACCTGTCAGGAATGGTCTAGGTCCTGCCTCAGCTCAGTGGGCTGGACTGGATGATTTCTCGAGGTTCCTTCTAGCCCTGCATTTCTATGATTCTGTGATGTTATAGCTGTGCAATTGAGGCACAAAGAAACTAAGTGACCTGCCTAAAGTCACACTGGAAGACTGTAGCAGAGCAGGAAAATGAACCCAGGTCTCCCAAGCCAGAGTCTAGCCCCCTCACCACTGGATCATCCTTCTTCTCTATGATGCCCTGATTAACTTTGGATGAGGTTGTTGTCATTAATAGTAACCACTTCTATTGCAATAGCACCCACAGACCCCAATCAGAATGAGAGCACCATTGTGCTAGACACTCTACATACACACGCGCACACAAACACACACACAGAGTCCCTGTCCCAGAGAGCTTACAATCTAAAAGACTGATTCATTTTTTTCATTGCAATAACTGATTTCCACATTTAATGTCTTAGTATCTTTAGATTTGCTACAGCAGGTGAACATGTTGTCATTATAGAGAAGGCTATTTAACCTGTTTTCTTCTGGGAGAGAGGTGAGACCTTGGAAGTATGGAAATGTGCTGGATGCTGTGGGCACATGCGATATCCAGATACGATCAGAGCAATAAGCATTCCATGTATACTTTTGTTCCTGGCTCACTGGGTGGATTCTCTGTGGAATCACTGGAGGGTACTTACTGAACATTTTCAATGCCAGCTATGTAGATACCCAGCACTTTGAAGCTTTACTCCCTTGCAAAAGTGACTAATTTGACTTAGTTCAGGAGACTCGGGAGACATAGGACCACAAACTGCATAAAGGGTCAGCCTGATCGGACTCACTCTGGATCAAAGAACTGACACGAGACTTTAATCAGAAAGGCAAAAGCCTGCTGGAAGGGTCTGAAGGAATTGTATCTCTACCAGGGTCTCCATGTGGAAGAGGGGTGACACCTGGTAAGACAGGCATGCAAACAAGCTGTTTATTGTTTGCAAGATACATTTTCTCTGTAATGCTTTTGTCCTAAAATCAATGTACTGTGTTTTGTGAAAGCTGGCTGGTCACTGATTAACCCTATTGTCCCTCGGGGGAGCAGAACTGCCGGTGCTGGACTAAAGTAAGACTTGCTGGGATAAGCACAGTTTAATGCAAGGGGATGGCAGCCCTAAAACTCTAGTCTGGAGGGGAAAGAATGTAGGTTCCTGCATCAAGCAAGGTGATGGCTAGAGGCCTCAGACTTAAGTGGGGCCACGAAGGGATCAGAGGTTCAGTTACCCTGGAATTGTGACACTTACCATTAGCCTGGACAGGTGACATGCACTGCAACATGGACCTTGTCTCAGACACGTTTTTGACAAGCTGTTGACAACAAATAACCTTTGCTCTTAGGCAGTTTATTCCTTAAAGTAAACAGGGCATTAGAAAACACACCGATGGTGAATTGTGAGTTAAGGCTAGAACTTAGTACGTGGGCCACGTGTCCTGCATCACCAGGATGCCCAGAGATCGAGGTGAGGCCTGAGCCCAGACAATGGCCCAGCGATTTGTTAGAGGACTAATGGAGGGATAAATGGGGAAGGGGCCCAGGATTCTAATTCCACAGGGAACCTAGATACCAAATTGCTGCCCCAGTTTAAAGAGGGGGGCATGTGGATGCCTACCTCACAGTCTTTGAAAAGGTTGACCCTGCAGATCGGCTCTGCTGCCTTACCCCCTTACTCGGTCCCAAAGCCACAGAGGCCTAAGCCAGATTTTTTGTGATTAGTTACTACAAAATATTGTTCCTTTTTGTCATAGGCCACCCATTCCAAAAGAGATTTCCATTTGGTTAGTTGCACGGGAGATGATACCAGTGTTATATTTCCATTGGTACCTTTCCAGCTGGCCACATAGAGGAATTGGTACCTTAAACATATTATACCTACAGCTCCATTGATGCCCCTTTTGAGAGCAACAGGCCATTTGCGGGACTTTTTTTGTTTGGCCATTGTGATGATACACCCACCAGCGGAAGTTTTTGCATTTGTTCCTTATATAGAATAGATGTCACCTTTTAGGTGGCCTATGGACTGGATAGTATCCAATTGATTAAATACATCCGTATTTGTATGGATGAGTAATGATAATGTGAATGAGACATAAGGATTGTGAAATGTCAAAGGTTTCTTTTAAATAGCATGTGTCATGATCTGGATGTGGTGTCACAGATCTCAAGTTTTTAATTGAACCAAATGATATTTTTTTATATATATTTGGTTTGGTATTTGACTTTCTCTCTTCCGTATTTTTGAATACAATGTGGACAATACCAATTTAAAATTTCTCAATCTGTGATTAATTTAGGTACTTTTCTTAGTTTTAAGAATTATTAGGTATTATTAATAGTGTTTATTACATATTTACCATATAATGAACAAATAATTTATTTTTCAAGTTAATGATTTGACAAGCCCTTCATGGTGTTCACAGATGCCTCAGACACAGGGCTGTGCTGATGCAAGCTGATGCTAAGGGAGAGAGGCTTCCAATTGTATACCTGAGAAAGAAACTTCTTCCCTGGGAGCAGAACTAGGCTACCATGGAGAAGGAATGCTTGGCCATAGTGTGGGCTCTTAAAAAGCTGCAGCCCTCTCTATTTGGACGGCACTTTACTGTATATACTGACCACTCTCCTCTGAGGGGGCTGTAACAAATGAAAGGTGCTAATGCCAAGCTTCTGAGATGGAGTCTGATCCTCCAGGATTATGATATGGAAGTGGTCCATGTTAATGGGAGTGCAAATATTATAGCAGATGCTTTGTCATGGAAAGGGGTACTTGAACTTCCCCAGGTCACTGGATGCACTGAGTTCAGTCTCAAAGGTGATGAAGTGGTATTTTTTCATAATATTTTGTATGAATAGCATTTGTGCCTCAGTTTCCCCTATGTACTGCATGGTTAACTAGGTGGAGGGAAAAGGCATTTTCTTTGCAGAAGAATCCAGAGATCCAGGTAGGACCTGGGCCCAGACAATGGCCCAGCAATTTGTTACCTAGCAACTGATCACCCTGGCTCTCTGCAGGAAGCCAGCCAGTTTTGGCCAGCTTGAAGACAAAGATCCGAGGGGGAGACCAGGTGACAGTGGTTGCCCAAAAAGAACAAAGAACTGAAGAGGGGGCCAGGGGGGATTGTTCAGTGAGGGCTGCTGGAAGCAGGACACATGCTTTGGGGCTGGGACTCAGGATGGGTCAGAGAAGAGGGCCTCTAGGCTCAGGACTCACCCAGGTGGACTTTGTTGTAACTTTTCCATTCTCTATGCTGACCGAAGGATTTTCTACGCTGTGTTCCAGACAACTAATAAATCCTTCTGTTTCACAATGCTGACTGAGTGTTACTCCAGATTGAGTCAGGAGTTCATTGCTCCCTTTGGATATGTAAGTCTCGCCAAGGTGTCCAATTCAGGTGGACTCGCTATGGGGAGCCAGGGCATGAACCAGGGCTGCTGAAGGCTCTGAAGTTTGGTCCCAGGAGGTGGAGAAGCCAAGGGGCTTACCCCAGTGACAAAGTGTGACCCTAAGGAGGGTTGACACACTGAAGGAGGTTCCTTAGTGGCAGTCGGGTAATTGATTAGCCATTCACCAAAACAGCTAGGTAAGTGAACAAAAAGATAAGGACTAGGGGGGAGGGATAGCTCAGTGGTTTGAGCATTGGCCTGTTAAACCCAGAGTTGTGAGTTCAATCCTTGAGGGGAGAACTGGGGTAAAAAAATCTGTCTGGGGATTGGTCCTGCTTTGAGCAGCCAGTTGGACTAGATGACCTCCTGAGGTCCTTTCCAACCCTGATATTCTATGACTTTGTCAAATCCTTTAATATGATGAAGTGTCATGTCTGTGAGGAAAATACTACTTATTGTTATAATAGTTCCTTGTTCTACTAAGATACCTTATACATAAATAGCAAAATATTTCAATTCTCCCTCTGTAAAGCATGATATTATCCACAAAGTCTACATCCTTTCAGAAAATATTCTGGTGTGATATTGCATTCAGCCCTCTTATTGTTTGTGCTTCCAGTTTGGGGGGATTTTAATGAACTGGAAAAGGCAGCAATATTGTTCTTGCTGGTTTCATTTCCTTTCTCCAGTGAAAGGAATGACTTTCTCATTTCATTCAATAATGTCAAAATGTTCTGGTTTGTTTTGATAAGGTACAAATATTTCTTTTTGACATGACCATTTTAATTCATTTTGTTTTGATTTTATGATATGAAAATATTATTTTATTCATACTTTATATATATTATATACATTGAATATTCTATATTATAATGTTTTGACTTTATCTGAATGAAATATTTCAATATCATCTAAATGAAATGATTCAATCTTTTTAAAACAAAATGTTTTGATGGATCTGAACTGATTTTTTTTCGCATCTTCATTTCACAGGACAATTTGAAATTTACAGACTCATAGACTTTAAGGCCAGAAGGGATCGTCGGGATCATCTAGTCTGAGTTCCTGCAGATCACAGGCCACAGAATGTCACCCACCCACTCATGTAAGAGGCCCATAACCTCTGGCTGAGTTACTGAAGTCCTCAAATCTTCATTTAAAGTCTTCAAGTTACAGAGAATTCCCCATTTACACTAGTTTAAACCTGGAAGTGATCCAAGCCCCAAACTAAACCTGAAAGCTCTCTACCAATCTGACTGGGGGGAAAATTCCTTCCTGAGCCCAAATAGTGTCATAAATTAGACCCTGAGCAGGTCAGAGAGTCCCACCAGCCAGACACCTGGGAAAGAATTCTGATAGTAACTCAGAGTCTTCCCCATCTAGTGTCCCATCTCTGCCCGTTGGAGATACTTGCTAACAGCAATTGCGGACAGGCCAAATGCCATTGTAGGCAACTTCATCATAACATCCCCAAACCGTATCAAGCTCAGACTTGAAACAAGAGGCGGCAAAAACCTAACTACTCCCCTTGGAAGGCTGTACCAGCACTTCACTCCTCCAATGATTAGAAACCTTTGTGTAATTTCAATCCTACGCTTGTTGATGGCCAGTTTTGTATCCATTTGTTCTTGTTCCAACATTTGCCTTTAATTTAAATAACTCTTCTCCCTCCCTGGTGTTTATTCCTCTAATGTATTTATAGAGAGCAATCGCATCTCCCCTCAGCCTTCGTTTTGTTAAACTAAACAAGGCAAACTCTTTAAGTTTTCTCCCGTAAGGTAGGTTCTCTATTCCTCTGATCATCCTAGTAGTCCTTCTCCGTACTTGATGTAGTTTGAATTCATCTTTCTTAAACTTTGGAGACCAGAATTGCACTCAGTAGTCCAGATGAGGTCTCACCCATGCCTTGTACAATAGTAGTAACACTTCCCTAACTCTACTGGAAATACCTCACCTGATGCTTTAGCCTTTTTCATGGCCGCATCACATTGGTGGCTCACAGTCATCCTATGATCAATCAATATGCCCAGGTTTTCTCCTCATCTGTCATTTCCAATAGACATGTCCCCAGAGCATAGCAAAAATTCTTCTTGTTAGTCCCTAATTGCTTGACCTTGCGCTTTGTATTATTAAATTTCATCCCATTTTTATTACTCCAGTTTTCAAGGTTGTCCACATCTTTTTGTGTGATATTCCGGTCCTTCTCCATTTTGGCAATACCTTTGTGTCATCCACAAGTTTTATTAGCACACTCCAGCTTTTTGTGCAAAGGCCATCAGTGAAAATATTAAATAAGATTGGTCCCAAGACCAATCCTAGAGGAACTCCACCAGTAACTTCCTGTTCACCTTTCAGCATGACCCATTGTATCTCCAATTTAACCAGTTCCTTACCCTCCTTTCGATTCTCGTATTAATCCACATCTTCCCCAATTAAACTAATAATTTCCCATGTGGAACTGTATCAGATACCTTACTGAATTCCAGGTAAATTAGATCTACTGCATTTCCTTTGTCTAGAAAATCAGTTATCTACTCAAGGAGAGAGATCGGGTTGGTCTGGTATGATCTACCTTTCATAAAACCATCTTGTATTTTATCCCAATTACTGGTTACCTCTATGTCTTTTACTTCTCTCTCTTTCAAAATTCATTCTAGGACATTGCATACAATGGGGTCAAATTAACGGGCCTGTGGTTTCCCAGATCACTTCGCCCCCTCCCCCCCCCCGTCCTTTCTAAACTATAGGTAATATATGTGCAATTCTGTAGTCAGAGCGTACAGCTCCTGCGTTTACAGATTCATTACAAATCCTTGCTATTGGCTTGACAATCATGAGCCCGTTTCTTTAATATTCTTGGTTGGAGATTATCCAGGCCGCCTGATCTGGTCGCATTAAGCTGTTTGAATTTCAGAATTTCATTCCAGTTTGCAACAAAAACAAATTTCAAAATGTCAGAATCTCCCACAGAATGGAAATTCTGTTTTCCAACCAGTTCTACTCATTTTCTTTTGAGCACCCTTTCCACTGAACCAAGCTTTCCATGGCTACATCAAAAGGAGGGCTAGGAACAGTACTGATACAGGGTCCCGGGACTAAATGGTGGCATGCATATCTGCTATGAAGGCATCAGGGAAAACACATGTTCAAATTGAAAAAGGGATTGCATAAAATCACAAAGATTTCACGATCATTCCCTATGGCTGTAGATTCAATTGTTGACTTATGGTGCTATGGTGCATTTTACACTTTGTAATACACAAGAAAGGACTTAAAGAAATACCTCTGAGGATACAGAGCTGATGTTTGGAAGTATAAAAGTGCATGACCCTTGAATTCCAGCCAGGGCATCCCACAGTAATTGCAGACATGCTGCCAAGACAATATGTTTCAATTGACAAGACGCAACTGAACAAGCAGTAACTGTAGGTGTGAACATGATATTAGCATCATGTTCTCTATCACCCGGAAGATGGGATCAGTTGGAGAGCTAATGTTGGAACACTGTAAGGAGGGATACAAACTATAAGTAATAAATGGAGAAATCAACACTTCCACCTGCTAATTCCTAATACAAATATGATCTTTCCAGGAATTTGGAAGTACTCTCAAAGCACTTTCATACTGAAGAGAAGGGCTGTATTGAAAGAACACATATAGGCCACCTTGGAATCACTAAGTGGAAGAGAACTGGAGAAGTTGTGTTCTGGTTACACCTGAAGGGCAATATTAAAGAACAGGTCAACATGTCTGAAACATGTTTGAACAACAGAGTCTAATCCAGCTCCCACTGAAGCTAATGGGCCATATCCCCCCCTCATCTAAACCAGTGTAGTTCCACTGAAGTCATTGGAGCTATGTCAATTTTGACATCTCAAAACTGCCTAATGATTGCTTAGTTATTAATTGCCAAGGCAGAAGGATCTAAACCCTCTGCAAGAGACCCTGAAATGCAATGGGGAAAAGTCAGTATCATTTGCCCTGGAAAGATGAGATAACCTGATCGGGAGAGACTCTTTTAACTATTTTCCAGACATCTGCATACTTGTAGATACCACAGTTTAATCTACAGTCAAGCAAATTATATTCATGTTTGCACATGGTGGAATTCTGAGGACTGTAATGACACACAATGGCCCACAGTTGAAGAATAGGGGACTTTGCTTAAACTAATTAATTTAAACATAAGGTGTCCCACTGTCAATACCCATCAATCAAAGTGGTTGATTTTTTTTCTTTTATAAAAAAAAATTGTCAAAATTTAAAAAAGGACATTTTTCATGATTCTCCCACCCCTCAATTTGACCACCAGCTCAACACACAAGCCGTCCAGAATGTGGACGGTTTACCAGCAGGGCATCATGCTGCAGTACCTGCAGGAAAGTTGATCATGCCTTGCACTAGACAATTCATTCCCCTTTGCCACAATCACCCTTCTAAGCAGCCTTAGTGGTGCAGTGAAGAAGGTGCTTATTAAAGGATTCAAGAAAAAGCTAAAACTTACTGTGTTACATTGCAGCTGTGTGGAAACTCACCAGCAGCAGCACTTTGATACAACAGATGTATAAACACCAGATGTGGGACATCAGAATAGGATGACTGATGACAGTGTCAATTTGGCAAAGAGATCCCACAAGTCAAAAGAGATTGGGAATATTTAACACGGGCATAAGACCTTTATCACAGTTGAGAAACAAGGACTGTTGGAATTTGGGAAGACAGCCATTGGCCAGAATAAACCATAGTGATTAAAGACACATTGCCTCCTTCACATTCAGGGATCACAGAACTTGGACGGTGTTTGCAAATGATTCATAAACATTGGCTAAAGTTACACGAGAACATGCTAGGACAGGGGTGGACAAACTTTTTGACCCGAGGGCCACATCTGGGTATGGAAATTGTATGGTGGTCCATGAATGCTCCCAAAATTTGGGGTTGAGGTGTGGGAGGGGGTGAGGGCTCCAGCTGGGGGTGCGGGCTCTGGGGTGGGGCCAGAAATGAGGAGTTCAGGGTGCAGGAGGGTGCTCCAGACTGGGACCGAGGGATTCGGAGGGCGGGAGGGGGATCAGGACTGGGGCATGGGGTTGGGGCGCGGGAGAGGGTCAGGGATGCAGGCTGCGGGTGGTGCTTATTTCAAGCAGCTCCCGGAAGCAGCAGCATGTCCCCACTCCGGCTCCTACATGGAGGTGCAGCCAGGCTGCTCTGCGCGCTGCCCTGTCTGCAGGCACCGCCCCTGCAGCTCCCATTGGCTGTGGTTCCCGGCCAATGGGAGCTGCGGGGATAGCGCTTGGGCGGGGGTAGCGTGCGGAGCCCCCTGGCTGCCCCTACGCGTAGGAGCCGGAGAGGGGACATGCCACTGCTTCCGGGAGCCACGCAGAGTGGGGCAAGCCTCTGACCCCGCTCCCCGGCTGGAGCGCCGGAGCAGGGCAATCCCCTGGCGGGAGCTCGAGGGCCGGATTAAAACGTCTGGAGGGCTGGATGCAGCCCCTGGGCCGTAGTTTGCCCACCCCTGTGCTAAGAGAAGAAATGACCAGCTAGTAGTCACAAATGAAATGAGAGCAGGTCCAACTACAAAAAGTTACTCTTTATAATAAAGACACTGCAATGCAATTACCACTAATTCATGTAATCAGAAAGTTAGCCAAATGACTGAGTTATTGCTCATGCCTCTCACTCCATAATTAGTGCATTACATGTGTAGCCCACTGGTCAGAGCATGTTATGCATTCCCCTCTGTGCCCAATCTACAAAGCATCCAATTCTGATATAGCAGCCCCCTACAGAAGTTGGGTTTATAGTGATTATTGCTTTTCGTTCTGGCAGTCCCAGGTTCAATCCCCAGTGCATCAGTCAAGAGGGCGGCTGTCACATATGTATAAAGAGCCAGGGGATTTTTAATGAGAATAAATATTCAGGACTTTTGTTATACATCTCATCTGAAAAAAATAGCCCTCCCAGCAGTACCGCACCCTCAGTACAAGGCAGCAATCCCTTAGTACAGTCAGTGTATAAAGGGCTTATAGATCCGTAGGTGGGATTTACAAATCTCTCATCGCTGGCCTAATGCTGCTCCCAGTGAAGTCAATGGGAGTTTTACCACTGACTTCAATGGGAGCTGAGATAAGCTAACAGTGAATGTGCTTTTGAAAAACTCACCCTTAGCTTTAAAGCCCAGAATGGATCATTATGATCATCTACTCTGACCTTCTGCATGTCATGCGCCAGAGAATTTTGTCCATTGGTTCCCGCATTGAATTTTCTGTGTAAAGTTTTATTTAAAACATTCTATTGTATTGCATTAAGAGGGAGCTGTTATTTATAGTGATTTCCCATATTTTGTTTTTGAAGATATAGTACAAGGTGCAAGGGATAGCTCAGTGGTTTGAGCATTGGCTTGCTAAGCCCAGGGTTATGAGTTCAATCCTTGAGGGGGCCATGTAGGGATCTGGGGTGAAATTGGTCCTGCTAGTGGAGGCAGGGGGCTGGACTTGATGACCCTTCAGGGTCCCTTCNGTTCAGGGTGCAGGAGGGTGCTCCAGACTGGGACCGAGGGATTCGGAGGGCGGGAGGGGAATCAGGACTGGGGCATGGGGTTGGGGCGCGGGAGAGGGTCAGGGATGCAGGCGCCGGGTGGCGCTTACTTCAAGCAGCTCCCGGAAGCAGCAGCATGTCACCACTCCGGCTCCTACATGGAGGTGCAGCCAGGCTGCTCTGCGTGCTGCCCTGTCTGCAGGCACCGCCCCTGCAGCTCCCATTGGCTGTGGTTCCCGGCCAATGGGAGCTGCGGGGATAGCGCTTGGGCGGGGGTAGTGTGCAGAGCCCCCTGGCTGCCCCTACGCGTAGGAGCCGGAGAGGGGACATGCCACTGCTTCTGGGAGCCGCACAGAGTGGGGCAAGCCTCTGACCCCGCTCCCCGGCTGGAGCGCCGGAGCAGGGCAATCCCCTGGCGGGAGCTCGAGGGCCAGATTAAAACGTCTGGAGGGCTGGATGCGGCCCCCGGGCCGTAGTTTGCCCACCCCTGTGCTAGGAGAAGAAATGACCAGCTAGTAGTCACAAATGAAATGAGAGCAGGTCCAACTACAAAAAGTTACTCTTTATAATAAAGACACTGCAATGCAATTACCACTAATTCATGTAATCAGAAAGTTAGCCAAATGACTGAGTTATTGCTCATGCCTCTCACTCCATAATTAGTGCATTACATGTGTAGCCCACTGGTCAGAGCATGTTATGCATTCCCCTCTGTGCCCAATCTACAAAGCATCCAATTCTGATATAGCAGCCCCCTACAGAAGTTGGGTTTATAGTGATTATTGCTTTTCGTTCTGGCAGTCCCAGGTTCAATCCCCAGTGCATCAGTCAAGAGGGCGGCTGTCACATATGTATAAAGAGCCAGGGGATTTTTAATGAGAATAAATATTCAGGACTTTTGTTATACATCTCATCTGAAAAAAATAGCCCTCCCAGCAGTACCGCACCCTCAGTACAAGGCAGCAATCCCTTAGTACAGTCAGTGTATAAAGGGCTTATAGATCCGTAGGTGGGATTTACAAATCTTTCATCGCTGGCCTAACGCTGCTCCCAGTGAAGTCAATGGGAGTTTAACCACTGACTTCAATGGGAGCTGAGATAAGCCAACAGTGAATGTGCTTTTGAAAAAGCTCACCCTTAGATTTAAAGCCCAGAATGGATCATTATGATCATCTACTCTGACCTTCTGCATGTCATGCGCCAGAGAATTTTGTCCATTGGTTCCCGCATTGAATTTTCTGTGTAAAGTTTTATTAAAAACATTCTATTGTATTGCATTAAGAGGGAGCTGTTATTTATAGTGATTTCCCATATTTTGTTTTTCAAGACATAGTATAAGGTGCGAGGGATAGCTCAGTAGTTTGAGCATTGGTTTGCTAAGCCCAGGGTTATGAGTTCAATCCTTGAGGGGGCCATGTAGGGATCTGGGACAAAAATCTGTCTGGGGATTGGTCCTGCTTTAAGCAGGGAGTTGGACTAGATGACCTCCTGAGGTCCCTTCCAATAGAAGGGAGGGATAGCTTAGTGGTTTGAGCATTGGCCTGCTAAATCCAGGGTTGTGAGTTCAATCCTTGAGGGGGCCATGTAGGGATCTGGGACAAAATTGGTCCTACTAGTGGAGGCAGGGGGCTGGACTAGATGACCCTTCAGGGTCCCTTCTAGCTCTATGAGATAGGTATATCTCCATATTATATTATAGTTATCTGATGCAAAATGGTGCTGCTGTTTACATGTCAATACATCTCCAGTCTGCATTTCACTGAATGTATGACAACCCCAGGCTATCATAGAATCCTAATATCCTAATATCTATGTGCATTGGTTCCCATTAAGTGAAAAACCCATGAGTCTTTTTTGGTTTTATTTTGATCTGGATTTTGTACATTATTTGGAAGTTAGGCAAATAGAACCAGGAAATAATTGCTTCTTGTAAGCTACCAGCAAGTCTATTATTTAATATATACCTCAGGGTGCACTTTCTTTTTTAACTAATTAGTGCCCAGTGCAAATTTGCTTTATACAGCCCAGTGAGGAATAGTTCAATATTTAACTTGCAAATGCATTGAAGATTTTTTTTTTTTTTAAACCCTTTCTATTGAAAACATCCATCATGGACTGTTATTTCCTCTAGTGCAAGGGCATCAGAGATTACATTTTCAATAATTTATTGTACATAAAACATCCTGCGCCATTTGACTCAGTCTGACTGCAAGTCTTCAGGGTTTCATTTTTGAAAAGCTTAAGGGCACAGCAAACAATTTGCATCATGATGTATCTAGCTGTGTAAGTGAAAGGAGATGTTGCCATTCTGTCTTCTATGTCCTGCACCTGGGAATCTCCCTACCTGCTGCAAAGGCAACTTGGGAAACAGCTGCCATTTTGTGTTTGTTCTCAGATGTGGCATCTTACAAAGTGAGTCATTGCGCTCTAGCTCTCCTGGAGATTTCAAGGGTCATATTTGCTGCTGTGCTAGGTAAGAGGAGGGGGTCTTTCACTGGTGAGTGGCACTGGTCTGGTATAGTTCCTTGCTCCATTGTAGCCTTCCTGGGACTGTAGACAAGTCAGTTAGTCTCCCTGGTCCAGATCCATAAGGGTGCTTATGTGCCTAAGTCTCAACTTTGGCTCCATCGTGATCCACAAAACTCCCACCAACTCCTGTGGGCACCCAACTTTTCAGGGTAAAAGTTCCCTAGGTTCCTAAGTTTCTGCTTCTGGTTTTGTGCACTGCTGGCTCCCTCTAGGCATCCAGATGCCTATCTCGCGGCCTAAGCCTCCTGGTTTGTGAATCACTCTGGAAGACAGGTGTACATCCGCCTAAGTCACTTGCAGTGCCTGAGCCGGTAGGTGTTCCCAGCTCCCATTCAAAATCCAGAAGGAGGAGGTGGTGGTGGCGCACAGTGGTTAGAGCACCCCCCCGACCCAGCGACTTGGTGTTTATTCACACTGGAACAGTCAGTGAGCCCGAGAGCGAGCACAAGAATGACTCTGTAATCCAGTGGTTAGTGCGCCTACCTGGGAGATGCAGCGTTCAGTTCCCCTGGTGACTTTTTAATAAAATGATACACCATGGAACAGCTTCAACAGGAGAGACTGAGTGAGTCCCACAGCTGGTTAGAGCACTCTCCTGAGAAATGGGAGTTCCCTGTTCAAATCCTTTCTCCCCTGCTGGCAGCGGGGGGAATTGAACCTGGGTCTCCCACATCCTAGGTGAGTGCGGTAATCGCTATGGTAAAAGTAATAAGGTGAGCAGTGGCAGCAGTACCTCCTCCTCTAGCTGTTATTTAGGCACCTCACTCATTCCCGCAAGCAGCAGCTTAGGCACCTCGGCTGCCTGCCTGCAGGAGACAGGTCCCATTGGTGGATTGCAAAGCAGAGATAGCTGCCTCCTTGCAGCCTGGATTCAGGCACCTTTCTGTAAGAGAGGCCAGGGCTGAGCAAACATCCTTCTCTAGCGAGCTTACATGGTTCCTCACGGAGCATGCTGGCTTGTGTGGATCCCAGTCTAAGGGGCCTGTCTTCTCCCATTCATTGTGTAGGGAGCCCAGGCACCTGAGTCGGCTTTGCGGACCGCGGTGCTGTTCCTGTGATTTTCTAGGCACCTAAAAGTTAGCTGCTGTGATACTCAGTGTTGCAACACCTAAGTCCCTTCATGGATCCCACCCTGTGTGCTTCATTTCCCCATCTGTGAAATGGGGACAATAGCATTTCCCTACCTCACAGCAGTGTTGTGAAGATAAATACATTGACGTAGTATGAGGTGCTCAGATGCCGTGAAGGGGGCCTTGCACATACAATATATAGATAGAAGGGGATCATCTGGCTGCTAGTTAGAGTTCCCTGATTATCTGCTCGGTCGTGAACTAGAATTTAGAGCACCTGAGGGGCTGGTGCTAAATCTGTTACCCTGGGGGAAGGCCAGAGTGCAACTCCCCGCCTCCAGAGATGGAGATTATTGGATGGGTTATGGGAAGAAACAGATGAGAAGAAATGGAGGAGTGGAGTTTGAGGCTGAAGGAGCTCTATGAGCAGGGAGATTAGGTGGATACAAGGTCAGAGAGGCAGGGAGGAGTGTGTGTGTGTGTGTAGAGGTTTGAAAATGAAGAGGGAAAATTTGAACGGCATTAGGAGAGACTTAAGGAAGCAGTGACCCAGACTGACCACTCAAGTAATCCCATGGGCTGAACACGGACCTAAGAGGTAGGAACTCTTTGGTCCTCCCCACAGCTGTGCAGCTGACTCAGCCACTGATTTCCTGGAAGTGGCGGCTGGCACACATTTCACTGTGTGTATAAATTCACCAGCTTTGCACTTACTGCAGTTCCAGGTGTAAAATGGCCATTGGCTCATACGAATGGATAAAATGCCACACTTGTTCATGCACGTGGATCACTTGTGCATGCAGAGAGCTGGTTTGTGGGTGCAGTCCTGGTCATTGGGTGTGCAGGGCAGGGACAAAAATGTTGGCTCATCTCCGGCCACAACTTTGTGAAAATCAGGCCATCGATCTCACTGTCTCTGTTAACTGTTCCTGAAATAGGGGTAACACTATTTCCTTACGGCTACCTCTCAGGGATGTTAATGTTTATGTAGCACTTTAAACCAGGTGCAGCTCTGCAGAAATACTAAATATAATTATTATCCTGCTCACTGGACAGAAAGAGCAGCCTAGCCACAGCAGGAATTCTGATTCTCCGAGGGTTGGTTTTTTTCCTCAGGGCTGAATCACTCTTATTCCTGTTTGGTTGGATGGGTGCCTTGGCAGCATGCTAATCAACAGAGTATCTGTGAAGTGGCTGGTTATATACTGGCTGATTGACACCAATTGAGTATCTGGCCCTACATTACAGGTGAAAAAAAATATTTGGTGGCCTCCCGCCACTCCCTTATTTGTTATATCACAATTAGAGTGGAGGCTCTAAACAGATGATAAGCATTTCAAGGGAGGGTCTTTCAAAGGTAATTTCCCCCTGGATTTTGAATCAGGTCCTGGCTCTGATTTATGATATAATCTCAGTGACATGACTTGGGTGTTCTTAACATACCCATTCCTCAGACTAGTACCTCCCCCGGTTTGGTATGATTTACTCGTATCAGCAGGTGCAAATCAAGATGGCGATGTGAGCCACACAAATACATAGAGAGATCACTCTATAGCAAACCGTCGGGCTGATTCGGAACTAACGTAGATGGAATATGAAGAAAGAAAGCAAAGACATCCAGCCGTCATCTGCAAGATGGGTAACTGTCAGTTTGAGGATGGGTGAAGCAAAGGAGGAAATGTTATGGGAATCTTAGGAGCTTCCACAGGAGGTGAACATCTTTGCCTCAAAATGGAGATGAGAAGGTGAAAAAAAAGCCTTATACCCTTGTGTGAACACTGGATTCTTTTCCATATTGTGGATGGTAAGAAGACTCTGCTCCCCAACTCAGCCTTCCTATTTCTTTTTTTATTACAATCCTATGACGTAAGAGGCTACACCACAACTGTTGACATTTTAAAAATAAATATATACAGTTCTGTGCTGAGACTTGTACAGTTCAACCAATTCAAGACTGTATTTTCTTTGGATGAGTTCATGGAATCACAGACACTAGAGAAAGAAAAGTCCAGTTACTGCAGGCCTTTTACTCCATCCCCACGCCATTGAAGGATTATTTCCAGCAGCCTAGGATCTGGTGCTTAGTCATGTCCTTTTTTAACTGTCTGAAATGATGGGGCTTCTACCACTTCCCTTAAGAGAAACTATTCCGTGGTCTAATTGATCGCATTGTCATGAAGCTCTGACAAACCTCGAATAGGTCGAGGGGTGATAATAAGGATACTGTCACTTTAGCAAGTAAAAGTCTACCAAATAATAGAGCAATGGCACAACTTAATTGCACAGGCTTCAGGAGATGACGTGTGAGACTCACCATGAGTTACCACATAATTAATATTGTGCCCAATGGAGTTACCTCAGCACTGTTGTGAAATCACATGCTTTATATAGCAGTTGCCAGGCAATTGACTTGTCACCATCATTTTAGATCTGATCAGCAAAGTAGCAGAACTGTGGTTTCCTGATTACAAGTTCATTCCTGGTGGTCTAATCAGAGAGGGTTGCTCAAGAAAAAAGAGGGACCTTCCATTTTGGATATGCATCTATTTCTAAGAGAACTCTATTTCCTGCTCTACACAATTTCTTGCAAAAAATGTATTGTCCAACGATGTATGTGTTGGAACCACCCCATGCAGTAAGTCAAGGAGAATACTAGATAATTGCCAACAGGCCAAAATTATTCCCTGTTTTTCACCTAGCTCTCTCTACACAATTATTGTTGTTTCAGTAAATTAGAAACTAAATTTGGATTCATACTGCTTTAATTCATTCTGATTGTGAACATCAGTTTCAGCAGGGTTTTTTTTTCTTTCTGTTTTTTAGTCTTTACGCTCAACACACAGACACTGGGACCCAGATCCTTAATTGTAGAATCATAGAATATCAGGGTTGGAAGGGACCTCAAGAGGTCATCTAGTCCAACCCCCTGCTCAAAGCAGGACCAATCCCCAACTAAATCATCCCAGCCAGGGCTTTGTCAAGCCTGACCATAGGCATCAACTTTTCCCAGAGCCGGTGGATGCTCGTGCCCCCCGCCCCCGCCTGACTCCACCCTTTCCCCGCCGCTGCCCCGTCTCCATTCCAACCCCTTCCCCAAAGTCCACACCCCAACTCCACCCCTTCCCTGCCCCTATTGGACCCCTTCCCCAAATCCCCGCCGAGCCCCGCCTCTTCCCCGAGCGCGCCGCGTTGCCCATCCTCCCCCCTCCCTCCTAGCGCTTGCCATGAAAATCAGCTGTTTCATAGCGCAAGCGCTGGGAGCTGGGGGGAAAAGCGGGCACGCGGTGCGCTCAGGGGAGGAGGCAGAGCAGAGGCGGAGGTGAGCTGAGGCGGGGGGGCGGGGTGGGGAGCTGCTGGTGTGTGCTCTGGCCCCGGAGCACCCACGGAGTCAGCGCCTATGAGCCTGACCTTAAAAACCTCTAAGGATGGAGATTCCACCACCTCCCTAGGTAACCCATTCCAGTGCTTCACCACCCTCCTAGTGAAATAGTGTTTCCTAATATCCAACCTAAACCTCCCCCACTGCAACTTGAGACCATTGCTTCTTGTTCTGTTATCTGCCACCACTGAGAACAGTCTAGATCCATCCTCTTTGGAACCTCCTTTCAGGTAGTTGAAAGCAGCTATCAAATCCCCCCTCGTTCTTCTCTTCTGCAGACTAAACAATCCCAGGTCCCTCAGCCTCTCCTCATAAACCATGTGCTCCAGCCCCCTAATCAATGGAATTTAAGAGCTTAAATACCTTTGAAGATTTGGGCCTAGGACAGGGGTCAGCAACCTCTGACTCGTGGCTAGCCAGGGTAAGCACCCTGGCGGCCGGACCAGTTTGTTTACCTGCCGCGTCCGCAGGTTCGGCCGATCGCGGTTCCCACTGGCCACGGTTCACTGCTCCAGGTCAATGGGGGCTGCGGAAAGCAGCGCGGGCCGAGGGATGTGCTGGCTGCGGCTTCCTGCTGCCCCCATTGGCCTGGAGCGGCGAACCGCGGCCAGTGGGAGCCGAGATCGGCTGAACCTGTGGATGCGGCAGGTAAACAAACTGGCCCGGCCCACCAGGGTCCTTTCCCTGGAGAGCCATGTGCCAGAGGTTGCCGACCCCTGGCCTAGGAGAATAGGAGCCTATGTAATGCCCAGAGACCCCAGTTGTTGGCAGATGGGATTGAACCTGGGACCTTTGAAGCTAAATGCATGAGCCTCTACTGCATGAGCTAAAAGACACATGGCGCTTAGCCAAGGCTGTACATAACTGACCAACCTCTAGGTAGACTAGATGCCATTAGAGGGAGACCAAAGCACTAAACCCAGCAGGCATGGGTTATACCTAGATACCTTTGAGGATCCTGGCCTAGCAGCCCCTGCCTCACAAAATTTAAAAGATACACTATGAGTAAAAGAAAAAGCCTGTCTCAATTTCAGATTTGTCTCTTGTAATGTTTGTTTACAAAATGAGTTAGACACGAAGACAACCTGAGTTTAAGTGACATGAGGGGGCAGGAGGGGATAGATTTGTAAACCAGAATTAGTTTTGCAAAACCTGTGGACCTCAGTAAGAACTTCAAAGTTCACAATATCTCAACGTTTAAAGGCTTTGCACATATTTGTACAATGCCGCGCACATTAGGGGGTCCAAATCTATGACTCGGGCCCATAGGCCATACTGCCATACAAATAATACATCACAACCTCTGATGCAGAACCCTGCTATTTAAGAGGAAGAATGCAAACACATGTGTGTAAATATAATGACTCTGATCTTCACCTACAAAAAATACCCTTAGAGCGGCTCTGTTGGCAAACAGACTACATAGGAGCCCTAAAGAGGTAGTTGTGAATTCCCCAGGCGTGAAGCAGTAATTATTTGATCTAGCTCCAGCAGAAATGGCTCTATGCTGACTATTCCTGCTTCCTCTAGTATCAAGGTATATTGGCGGGGATGGTGGGAGAAAAGACCTGGCAGAGGCTGCTCTAAGTTACACTGGGGCTGAACCCGTCACTGGCTATGCTAGAGATTGTGGGAGTACAATGTGGCATATGACTGGGATTTTCAAAGGTGACTAAGGGAGTGAGGCACCCAATTCCCATTGGAATTCAATGGCAGTTGAGTGATTAACTCAGGCACCTTGCTTGGAAAAGCCTAATCACCAGCTCCCATTTGTTCTGTTTATTTTTATTTGTGTTATTTTATTCTTTTATTTTTTTATTCTGTTTATTTTTATTTGTTTTATTTATTTGTTCATACCCTATGAACTTCACAGTAGATCTGTATGAATAAATGATTTTTCGGATTGCTGGCCATACTGAAAAATAAATACATGAGAAAAAAATCATTTTGAGTTATAGAATTATAGAATCATAGAAGATTAGGGTTGCAAGGGACCTCAGGAGGTCATCTAATCCAACCCCCTGCACAAAGCAGGACCAACCCCAACCAACTTGACCCAACACACACTATTTTGAATTTTTCAGCAAACTGAAAAATGGATTCAGCCCCACATGAAATTAGCTCGACCTGCATCCAAACATTCAAGCCAAAATGAAATGTTTCTGTTCATTTTGAGCAATTTTTAAACCTTTTTATTTAAAAAATAAAATTGAAATAAATTTCTAATCGAGAAGTCACTTCAAATTGAAAAAAAAAGGTAACATTTCATCTTGAAAATGTCAAAACAAAAGCACTTCAATTTTTTTCCTGAATTTATTTGTAGAGTGTTTTGATTTATCTTTGTTTTAGTATCTTTTTCCCAACCGAAACAATTTAGCTAATTCTACACAAATTCACTACATGTTTTTTGTCAACCTATATCTCTATTTTTTGGTGGGAAAAAACAGTTGTGATGAAAAAAAAATTGCCCTGCCCTACTTCCCAGTGCATTATTCCAACACCCGTAATTCTATGTTTTTAATTAGCTCATTTAATGTAAAGATTCTCTAGCAGTGGACTGGTAGAACAACAACATGCATGTTTTGTTTTTTTTCTATCTGCAGCAGCAGTAGAAACAAAGATTAGTGTTGTCACTAAGGCAACTACTGGAGAAAGAATGGATGAATTTTATAGAGGAATTCTGATATTGCAGCTATGCATCTGCCTCCCCAGCATTATACCACCTCCCTTCCACAGTGCAAATTAAAACCTAGTTTACTGGCTGTGAAATTATTGATACCTTTAGGATTAAGAGCATAGGCAAGGGCTGTGGGGCGTAAAAGAGGTGAAGCTGTTCGCTGTAATAAAGTCCGTGATCTGCCTCTCAATCTAGCTATGCGTTTCATGACGAGATGAGCATGAATCAGTTTAAAGTTGACTCCCCCTGCCCTCCACCCACCTCTCCAGCATTACACAAACCAGAAACCATACAATTATGCAAGAATGAGCGAATCAATTACATCTTTGTCTCTCAGGAAGAAGCAGAGTTTATAGTGCAGATGTTTTTACAGCTGTGAGTACTGACGATGATTTAATGGCTTTGCATAATTGATCCCTAACGCTGTTGTTTTTGAAGGGGAGTCATTAGGAGGCGGGAGGGAAACAGCAAAGAGAGAAACACAAGCTGTGAAGAAGGTGCTATTAGTCAGTCCATAGTATCTCTGTTCTTCACACTAATTGGCTGGAGACTTAGGCCTGGACTACACTGCGGGGGGGTGGGGGTGGTATCGATCTAAGATACGCAACTTCAGCTACGAGAATAGAAAGCTGAAGTCGACGTATCTTAGATCGACTTAGAATCACTTACTTCACATCCTTGCGGCGCGGGATCGACGGCCGCCGCTTCCGCCTCTCGCCGCGGTGGAGTTCCGGAGTCGACGGCAGAGTGATCGGGGATCGATTTATCGCCTCTACACTAGACGCGATAAATCAATCCCCGATAGATCGATCACTACCCGCCGATCCAGCGGGTAGTGTAGACGTACCCTTAGAAGAACCATGGACCTGATCAACTGCTACGTATGTTTTTATTTTATAAGATACAGCACTTACAATTGAAGCTTAATCCCATTGGCCAGCTGTAGAGGATCCCAACTCACTGAGGAACAGCCTCCCTGCAAGAGCGAGTACCCATTGGCACTGGGCCTGCTCCCATACCCTCCAAGAGATTTCAAAATGGCAGCACAGACACAACACAAATACCCATGCCCTTGTATTTGAAGCACTTTTCCTGTATGCAGAGCAAGCATTTCCTTGCCTGAATGTTCTCGGATATTGAATGAAAGAGGTCAAAGCAAATTCACAGTTTTATTCAAAGCAAATTCACAGTTTTATTCAAATACTTGCAAATACTACCCCCCACCCCCAGCTCTAATAATTACAATGGTAGCATAGTAGTATTGTTTTTGTTTCTTTTTATTTTAACATCAAGTGGAAATAACAATATTCCCTTCTTCTTACCACGTCCACCGCCAAATCCATTATTTAATTATCAAATATTTAACTGCCAAACTTTGAATTTGATAATTCTGTACATATTGTGTATCTGCTGCTAGGAGTGGAAAAGAATCCACTGTAAGCCAGAAGGCCCCAATACCAGTACACTGAAACACAGAAATATTTCTCTTGCATTATGAAAGTCATTAGGACTGAACTCAAATTTACTAATCCAATAGTTTTAGCTTTATCATCTTCATCTAACTACATAAAAAAAGTATTTTTAATAAGGTGGGTTATTAACCATTGGAACAGATGCCCATGGAATGTGGTGGAGTTTTCATCTCCCA
This sequence comes from Platysternon megacephalum, assembly GCA_003942145.1. NCBI lineage: Eukaryota > Metazoa > Chordata > Testudines > Platysternidae > Platysternon > Platysternon megacephalum. The sequence continues at coordinate 1,387,730 of QXTE01000138.1, forward strand.
GAGTCCTTAAATCAAGACTGGGAGTCTTTCTAAAAGTTATGCTCTGGTTCGAACATAATGTGTTGGGTTAGATGCAGGAATTATTGGGTGAAATTTTACAACCTGTGTTGCACAAGAAGTCAGACTAGATGATCATAATGGTCCCTTCTGGCCTTAAAATCGAGTTTAATACCAGATGATTAACAGGGTTAATAGTTTTAAGGCTAAAATCAAATATATTTTTTTTCAAAAATATTTTATTATTATTTTTCCTCTACCCTGTTACCTGTGCATATTATTTCTCAAGTTCTCCAACTGGCATAGTCACTTCTTATTTTTGAATCCTGACATATTTATTGTCTCATGTCACCAAAAATAGTTGGCCATGAAATCTCTTTGCAGATAATAACACCAGACCCAAGACTGTCAGCGTTTAACTAATTTTCTTTATGCTGTTCACACAAGCGCATGTTGCTTGAAATATAAGGAAACTAAAATCACACGCTAATTTGTGGGCCAGATTCTTGGTGGTGTAAATTGGCACAGCTCCATTGATTTCAGTTGATTTCGATGGAGCTGTGCCAGATTGACACCTGCTAAAGATCTGGCCCTCTGAGTCTAATAGCGTCTGCCCTTACCTCCATGTTTTCTCATTAGTGGTACTCATTAGTGTTTTCTATAACCGTACATGAGAAAGTCTAATATTGGAAGCTCAGACTCAGAACTGAGCCCTGGGAAGATAATGTGCTGTGAACTGGAAGATATAACAACAGGAACAAAATACCTTCAGAATGATTTAGACTGTTCTAAAATCGTCACTAAATGCAACTGAGATGAAGGGTGGGGTCATGCTACCCTGGATATCCTTGGATATTGGTATAGGGGGAAGAGAAAGCGAATAGCAATACTTTGCACTTCTCTAGCAACTTCCATCTCAGCATTTCATCATGCTTTACAAACATGGCGGCCTAGCTTTTGGCTCCCTCCACACAATAGGCAAAAAGAGAGCCAGGAGTCTCCCTCCTGTGAGGTACCCAGTAAGGCTGCTCCGAATTGCAGCCTCGAAACTCAGGGATATGCGGGGACTGCAACAGAAATTCTCCCCAGAAGGTGCAACTCATCGGAAAGGGAGGTAGGTGGAGACAGAGTCATAGTTGCTTCCCCAACAAGCCAGCCAGAACAGAAGAGCACGATGTACTATTTAAATGGATGTCTGAGACTGCTTCCTCTTCTCTGCACTACCTCTCTGAGGCAGAATATTCCCCGCTGGGGCAGTGCAGATCAGCACCATCACCAGTGCACGGCTTTGGCTAAAAGCTCCAACCTAGCCCTAATTGATTTGGCCTCACAGCCCCCCGTGAGACAAATAAGTATCGCACTCCACATTTTACAGCTGAGGAAACTTAAGGGTATGTCTACACTACCCGCTGGATCGGCGGGCAGCGATCGATCCAGCGGGGATTGATTTATCGCGTCTAGTCTAGATGCGATAAATCGATCCCCGAGAGCTCTCCCGTCGACTCCTGTACTTCACCGTGGTGAGAGGCGCAGGCAGAGTCAACGGGGGAGAGGCAGCAGTCGACTCACCGTAGTGAAGACACCACGGTGAGTAGGTCTAAGTACGTCGACTTCAGCTACGTTATTCACGTAGCTGAAGTTGCGTAACTTAGATCGATCCCCCCCCAGTATAGACCAGGGCTAAGGAGCAGAAGATAAGGCACAATTGTCAGAGATGCTGAACACCCACCAGTCCACTTGACTTCAGTTAGAGTAGTGGGGCGCTTAGCCCCTCTGAAATCAGGCCCAACCCAAAATCACACAGGAAGGAACTAGAACCCAAGTTGCTGGCTGCCAACTTTGCCCCTTTATCCACAAGGCCTCACTCCTAAAAAGTATCTGCTTCCATCTTGCTTCATGGCCTGCAAATGTAACAGCAAAACATGGGGCTAGGTTTGTCCACATATACAGTGTGCCGTGAAAGTGAATGGATTGGAACTCATTTTAAAAGGGGTGGGGAGGGAATTCCACAATGCAAGATGTCCTTGTGGAGAAAGTGTTGCCATTAGTGCCCCCCTAGTTCCACTTTTAACACTTACGGGGGCCCCAGATTGAGAGCCTCCACTCATGGTAGCATGGACTGTTGGCCGTGTTTTCAAAGGTCTGCATCTAAATTGTGCTCCCTGTACCAGGGCCTGATTCAATGCCTATTTCAATCAATGCCAAGACTCTCATTGATTTCTGTCTTTTGTCTGGAAGAAAACCTGTTTGTCAACTCTACCTCGATACAGACTTTAGGAACATATATTCAGAATCCATGCAGAACTGCTTACATAGTATCTGTGCATACATTTCACAATGATATTAAGGACCAGTGTAACCCTGGTTTTCACTTAAGACCTCACATGATATTCTTTGGTGAACCAGAATATATGCACCAGGATAAGAATATTTGTGTAACCCCCTTGCCGGTTAGCTCTGAGAGCTTCACAGGGCTCCACTCCACGTATGACTGGGATCTCTCTTAATGCTCTTCTAGAAGCTTTGGTTTTGCATCTCATGAGTCAGCCAGGCTGCTCCACAGCAGGCTTCCTTGATGTTGGCAATGGCTGGTTCCCTTCATGATTCTCAGTGTCAGTAACCTTGCATAGAAACCTTTGACATGGCTGGAGGCCAGGTTTTGCGGGATGGCTGAGCAGAGATGAAAATCTTCCTAGGAAGCGTGAGGTGTTATCCCTCTGATTCTTGCACGCAGATTAAAGTCGTTCATTTTGCATGAGCCACCTTAAGGCATGTCTGCATTGCGCTGTGGTTCAGATTACAGGGGGTATGAGTAGCAGTGTGCACCAAACTGCTGTGCTGTATCTCCCCTGTGCAGACTCCGCAGGCACCACTAAAACGTTCCTAGTTTTCCTTATCATCGTCCCTTTCAAGCAGGACTACGCTAATGCAAAGTAGGAACCTTTTTGTTCACACCCACAGTGTCCACCCAGGGGAGTTACAGCATAGCACTTTGGTGCGCACTGCTATTCACACCCCCGTACTCCAAACCATGGGACAGGGTCACATGCCTTTACTGTTGAATAAAGCTGTTCCACGCCAGAGCTTTTAAACCAGAGTTTACAAGTCCAAAGAATTTAGCCCCATTCTTTAATCCCAGTGACGTGAACGCTGAAGTCAGAGGGGCTGCCATCAGTTCAAGGGAGAGCGTAATGGAATGCAGCAACTTGTCTAAACTACTGTAGTGGCACACAATGGGGAAATTACGTCTGAGGTTGTCTTGGGCCATTGACAACATCTCAAGTTGGGTGTATAAATTCAGATTCCAATAATGCAGCATTTCATAATGTAATACTAATAACATTTTACTATAGCTACAATTCTGTATTGAAACTAGTGATGAGCAACCTTCAGAAGGACTGGAGTTCTGGCTGAGATAATAATATATATGTCCATTATCACTTTTCCTTCAAAGATTTCAGATCCCGTTTAGACATTAAAGGGTAGTTCATACTATCAGCTACTGAACTGGATACTGTGATAATTGATCACATATGGTCTCGTCTGTAACTACTCTAAACAATTCTAACCTTGAAGATGGGTATACCACTTTTGTACTTCAGGTCTAATAAAATTAATCATCTTGTTTTATGATCCTAAACCCTATGTCACAGAGAAGGTCCTCTAGGAGAAAGCAATGACCAGAAGAAGCAAAACTTGGTAGATGTCCAAACAAGATTTGGTAGCTACAGGTGGTGAAAAAATGGGGGTGGGGGGAAATTAGAAATTTTCCCAATTTCTCCTCAAATTGTACATTTATGCTACGTTGGATCAAAATTTCTGTTCTTGCAAGATTTCAACTGCTTCTGAACCAGAAGACTGGTCTCTTCCCATGGCTGAGTCCAAAGTGGAATGAAATCTATAGACCGTGGTTAGGATTCTGGACTCTGAAATCCAATCCTTTATCTGGAATTAAAGGGGTTCCAAATGAAGATTCCAGTTTCAGCTCATCTACCATTCCAAACTGGATAAATGAACACACCATTGCAAAAAGAAACATATTTTCACTAGCATCACTCTCCCAAAGTGAGCTTTAGCACACCGTGCAGAAGAAGTGGGATTTGTATTTTTAGCAGCACTGAATTTGATAGAGACTTATATCAGGAAAAAAACGATCACCTTCTAGGCTAGAAAGTTTACTCTCCGTGTACATGGGATAGAGCAAAATAAACCACAACATGATGCTGTCTGTTAGGGTAAACATTTAATTCCATAAATACAGGATGGACAAATAAAAATGATTTAAAAATCATGGGCCAAATTATCTGCTGATTAATGCCACTGATTTCAATTGGATTATGCCAGAAGAGAATTTGGCCCCATTAATTTCCTGGAAAAGGATATGGAGCAATGTGCTTAGGAGTTTTTCATCTGCCAAATTTAAACAGATTGATTAATAGCAAAACCTTAAATAGACACCATTGAGTTGCAAGTATTAGTAGCCAAATTCTTACCAGACAAGCATATGCAGGTGGAGCTGCTATTTATTTGTAGTTAGGGGTTTGTGGAGAGGTCAAGGATGGACACACCTCGATGTATAACTTCCAAAACAAGGATTTATTAAGAGTCCTGTCTCTCCCAGCCCTGCAGCCACATACAACACCTCATCTCTTATTTCTATCAAGTAAAGCCAAAAAGTTAAATAAGTAGCCTGTGTTATACAGAAGGTCAGACTAGATAATCACATGTGTCCTTTCTGGCCTTGGAATCTTTGACTCTAGCCCCAGGTTATAGAGGGAGTATATGTCAGAGCCAGCATTACAGCTCAGGAGTTCCTGGCTTCCAGTGCTTTGAATAAACCATTCTCTCTGAAGATGAGGAAGTCACACATGTAAATAGAGAGGTGGCATGAGGACCTGGTGTGATAAGCCCCGCCTCTCACACATATCTTGTTTCTATCCTGCATCTGATTTCAGTCCATATGTCCATCAGGTTGATAGAATAGCAACCGCAAGCCACTGCTTGCCTATTACCAAGCACCAGCAGGCCAGGAAGTTAATGTTCCACGAAAAATGCAAAGAAATTGTTACAGGGCAGGAATGTTTTGCTTCTATTTCTCTCATCCTCTTCTCTCATCCAGCTCCTTTCCCAGCAAAATAATCCCTGGCATACATAGGAGCCCATTTGAAAAATAGGCCTCTTAGGCTGCATTATTACCAGTGACTGCTTCCCAAAAACAACTACCAGCTACATTATTTTGAAGTGTCCCCTGAAACCTTCGCTGAACAGAAGGAAATTACAACATAGTGAAAAAGAATCTCTCTCTCTCTCTCTCTGGCAATTTCATGACAAATAATGATGCATCCAAGTGTGGTATTTCTAGCATTTCTAGCTGTCTCTTGTTGTTTTCCTTTTTTTAAATGTTTCATTTCAGAGGAATGAACCACTTGGCAAATGTGTGCGGAAAATGTCGAAACTCTGCTTAAAATACAGGATGAAAATGTACTCCCTGGCATACTGTGTTAAATAGACGATTATATTGTACAGTACCAGAATGTTTAAAGTGTCAAAGAAAGATGACTTCGGAAATGATATGCTGCAAAATTGCTGTAATATTTCATAGTGGTATGACGGAGTGACACTTTAAACATTGCAAAAAAGCCTACTTATAAACACTTGCACAATGTCATATTTTAACAAAGATCCATTACTAGTGTTTCCATAAGATACTTGAATGTGATTATGGTTACAGAAATGACGGATGGAAAGGCAGAGAACATGTGATATGTTACAGCACCTTCGACTTAATGGTGTCCATGCTGGCTTCCAGCTACTTCCATTTGGCCAAGATTTTTAAACATACCAGGTGATTTTAAACACAACTGACTCAATTTTGGGTACCTGACATGAGATATCTTAAAGGTGCTGAACACTCACCTCTGAAAATCAGGCCCTTTTCAGATGTCTCAAATTGGGCAGCCAAATATTGAGGCACACAAAATTACTACTGGTGATTATTGCTGGGGAAAAATTCTCATGCATATTATTTATTTGCTGAAAAATGCAGTTTCAGACTGACCAACACAATTTGTGAATTTGGGTCAATTTTTGCAAAATGTTTTGATCACCAAAACACACTTTTTAAAATGTCAATGTGGTTTTGTTTTGCAATTTCTGAACTGAAACTTTTTGACTTTTTGTTTCAGAAAGACATTTAGATTTGGAATTTCATTCCATTTTATTTCAAAAACATTTATTTTTAAAAGGTTAAAACTCCTCAAAAATGAAATGAAATCAATCATTACATTTGGGTCAAAATATTTTAAATGTTTTGGTTTCACCAGAAAAATCTGTATTAATTTAGGCTATACTTGCTCCCCATTTATATTAGCTTCCTCTGAACATTTCAGTGATCAAGTTTTCTGACATGGATAATAATGGGGGGAAAAATCAAAGTTGCATGCACTAGTATTTAGGAAAACATATTCCAATTTTGCTTGTTTGACTATTTGCACTGATTGTACTTGCATGCCCCGCCAGTCAGGGGAAAATAACAATGTCATGTGACTTATCTGACCAATCACAGCTAAGCAAACCCGTTCAGATTTAGAATCTCAGATACTTGTAAAGAACTGGTCCCAACCAATCAACAGAAAAATAAAGGAATTAGAAATATATCAGTATTTATATCAAGATAGATAGATATTTCTGAATTAATTAGTGTAAATTATAATCTGTTTATTGATTCAAAAAACTACTTAAAACACATGTCTAACTATGAGTGCTCCCATTGAAGTCAAGAGAGTCTAAAATAAAAAGATCTACTATATTGTCATGTCCTGTAGTTAATGTAATGTAATGTTTAAGTTATGGAAATTGCACCTTATGACCTTTGTCGAATTTATATGATGTAAAATTTGCTCTCAGTTATTCTGGTATAAATCAGGACTATATGTGTTTGTACAGCGCCTAACACAATGGGGCCCTGATCTCATTTGGGGTCTGTAGGTGATACTGCAATGCAGATTCCACAGGATAAAAACAATGCATCAACACAAAATTAGCGAGAGTGAGAGGACAATCCAGGTCACATAATGTATTTATTTATTATTCCAAATGGGTGACATTTTATGTCATATTTCTTCCATTTGGGAATCCAAATAATTTTTTGAATGGTTGGTATCCCCACAGACCCTGTAGCTAAGCACTTCTAACGGTAGACTCACCCATTTGAGCATCAGTGGAAAAACACAAGAAGCTCTTTTCTTCCATGGGAGCATTTGTCAGATCCACACCTGTATTTAGAGTCACTATAAAGACAGCAGCTACAATGTGGGTGTTCTGGTAGACAACTAATTGCTACTGGTTCTGCACTAGCAGCTGTCTGCTGAGATAAGTGAATGCAAAGAGGGGTCTGGCTGACAACACCATTTAGAGACTTAGCAATAGTGCTTTAAAAGGGGGGGGGAAGCATCTATTCAGGAGGATGCAGCATGCACTCAGTCCTCAACCCAGGTTAGAGTCTTCTTTAATGTGCTGTTGCTTTGGTTCCAGGGGGCAAAGGGATGGGGATTTAAAAGAGAGAGCTGGTGGGTCTCTAGGGAGGAGGCTTGCTGCTGTCAAATTTCAGCAGAAGTAGAGATGAACTCTATAGCGTAACCTGGAGTCCCTTCCAGAGCAGGGTTTAAGGAGACCCAGTGTAGGCACATCAGCTGTGTGGAGTTAACCCAGGAAGCTACAGACCCAGAGAAAACCACAAGTTCCTGTCTGTCTCCAGTGGTCTCAATAAAGAATACCCATTTGATTCGTTTCAATATCTTCTCTTCTCCTCAATGAAGGGCACTGAAGGCTCTAGCTACAAAATTCAGATCTAATCTATGTCAAAGTTCCAGGGCAACTAGGTCTGCTGTTTTGCTTTAGCCCACTAGAGAAATACGAGTGACAGGCAAAGTATGGATCCAGATTCAAACTCCCTCCAAGTTCAACAGTGTAGAGTTCCCAGACTTGGGCTCGGACCCATCTCTGAAGAGAAGCTTTAGTTTTAGCTCTAAAATGTTTTTCAGTGATGTTTCAAGTTTTCCTGGTTTAAGTGCCAGGTTACAACAATTTTACATCTACTATATACTAAGGGAGAAATGATTGTGATTCTTCAAGTATTTGAAGGGATTAAATATGACAGAGAATGTCTAGACTAGGAAAAGTGGTAGCTAAACTCAAGCTTTTTCCTAGTCTAGATGTCAAACAACACCTTGTACCTCAGGTTAGCTGGGAAAAAGCTTACAATCTAAATAGAGAAGATGGACACTGGAAAGGAAATGTTATCTCCATTTTAGAGATGGGGAAACTGACACCTAGAGTGATTAGGTGACTTGCCTAAGGTCACACAGGAAGTCTGTGGCAGAGGTGGGACTTGGTCCCCAAATCTTCTGACATCCCAGCCTGTGCCTTTACCACAAGGCCATCCCTGCTCTCTGATAACTTTGTTCATCACTATGTTCTATTTTCCTGAACCTTTGTTCAGGCTATTGAAGTTGGGTCCACCTGGAGAAGAGCTGGCTAGAAAAATTGCAACAAAATATGTTTTCATAGGAAATTGCCGATTGTCCAAATCAAAATATTTCCTGGAGAGGGTTTGATTTCAGTGAGGGTCTGATGGAACCCTTCCTATCAGGCAGGTTTCTGTCAGAACTTGTCTGGCTTTCTGCAGCTTAACTACCTGGCTCTTGGGCAGCCTGCAGGTGGACTATCTTGAAATTGGGGACCTCAAGGGACCTCAGGGCTGCCAGAGTTCCTGGGTCTAGGGCAGGTAGTCCACCAGGTTGGCTGCCCAGAATCCAGGGCTCTATTCCATTTCACATAGAATTATGAAATTTTGGGGGTTAGCTCTAAATTTCTGTGCAACCAAAGTTTGAACTTTTCACCATTGAGTTCTAATATGGACATTTGCTTCCCCTCGTCTTCCCAAAGAGGCTTTGTGACCTTCTAAAATGTTGACTTGGGGCCAGATGCAACAGCAACTCTGTACAATAGGTCAAGCTGCTCTACTCCCCATCCATTCCCACTCCCACTCCCACTCTTACAACACACATTCATCAGGTCGTGGCATTTAAAGGGTCATCACTCACTTCACTGACTGAAATCTCCCTTGTAACATCCTCCCAAATGGGATAGATATATAAATCTGTTTCTCTTCATCCCCTCCACATGATTCTCCAATATTAATCTGATTATTCATGTTAAAAGAATGCAGTGATTTTTCTTCATAAATTAGCTTTATTTTCATTGCTTGTATTTAATTAAAAATATAACATTAAATACACCTTAAAACTGGAAAGTGTTTATGAATCCAGAATGTAATATGCTGTGCACACGGATCGGTTTCTTTTTGACATTGTAATTAAATTTGAGATATCACTGAACTGTGGCTATAGTTTTAAAGTAGAACTATCCTAGTTTATCCTTCAATTACATCATTGTCAGATACAGTAGATAACTGCAGCTCTATCTTAATTATATTGATTTACGTCTTACAGTTATATAGCACCTTTATCCCAAATGATTGTGGGAAATGTTGACAACATATATTGTTTTCATTGACATTTTCCACAAAAATATACCACTTTTTAGTGAAAAGTCAAAAACTGAAATATTTCAGCCAAAACCCAAATGATTTCAATTCAGAAATATTGTGGCCATGCCCAATGGGAGTTGTAGTTTATATGCCTCATGCTCCCATTCTGCTTTATATGCTGAGCTCCCTGGTCAAACTACATCTCCCATGATGCACCAGTCTCCCATAGTGATGAGAGGAAACAGTTGTATCATGAGAGCGCCTGACTGTGGTGCATCATGGGACAGGTAGTCTGACTGTGGAGCCCTGCTCACAGATGAAAATGGGGGCAAGAGGAAACTGAACTACAACTCCCATGAGGTACTGCCACAGCATAAATGAAGCCAAATACTTCACCTTAGGTGCATTAATTTCTTTGATGAAAAAAATCTAAATTTTCCATGGAAAGCAGGCATTTAAAACAAATATGTTTAACTGAAAACCTAATTTTCCATTGAAAAGCTTTGATGGAAAACTTTTGAACAGCCCTATTCACAGTTGCACTATTGCCATTGTAGAACAATATAACTCCATGAAAATTCAGGCCTGTTGAATTAGTATCACTTTATCCACCCATGAAATGCAGGCAGCTCTTCAGTGAACCGTAGACTATTTAATAGTGCACAATCACATGGGAAGTTTGTGGCAAATTGGGGAATGGAACTTGAGTCTCAGTCCTTATTTATAAAACCACACTTCCTTTCTGTACAGGACTAGCTAGCTGACCTACTACATAAAGTATTTAAAATAACATGCAAACGACCTCCCTAAGTATGCTTTTCCCTCCTGTTCTAACAGACTATCGGTGATTCATCTAGTCACCTTTTTAATAGGGTAATTTTATTCACACACTGTTATAGGCCTTCATAACCTTATGTTATGTGCCTCATGAGACCAAAGGGGGGGGAACCTAATTAGAAGAGGATTAGCATTCCACTCAGCTGTTTCCCCCTCTAATTTTTTTTTCACTTGTTTATCCAGCGGTGATTAAAGCTGCGGCTACATTCATTAGCGAAGTGTATAAAATGGTAATATCAATAACTGACAACAGCACTGCAGGAGGACTGACTGTTCTTCAAATCTATATAAGATGCCAAACAAAAGCCTTCCTAACATCGTGTCCCCAGGCACGGCGTGAACATTTTCTCTGTGCATCACAGCCTGGCTCATGATCCATTTAAGAGTTATAGCAAGAGATTGCACATTGAGCATAGCAGGGCTGTGCTCATTATTGTCAGGTATAGCTGCTTTCAACCCAGAGACACTGGGGGCTGCATTGAATCATTTTGTAAAAGTTAAACAGATGATTACACCCCGCCTTGCATGTTACCCTTGGGGGTCTTGAATTGGGAAGAATGATTGGCAAGCCTTCAAAGAGTCAGAGGTCAGGTTCTGCTAAATATTTAAAGGGACCTTACGCTCTTGCTTATCTACATTGCCATTATTATTTTTGCTGACATAGCACCTAGAGGCCTCAACCAGGTCAGGGCCCCATTGTGCTAGGCGCTGTACAATCATGTAGTAAATTAGGTTCCCTGCAACAAAGAGCTTATAATATAAAATACACTTATAAAATCATAAGTGGTGTGGAGAAAGTGAATAAGGAAAAGTTATTTACTTGTTCCCATAATATAAGAACTAGGGGCCACCAAATGAAATTAATGGGCAGAAGGTTTAAAACAAATAAAAGGAAGTTCTTCTTCACACAGCGCACAGTCAATCTGTGGAACTCCTTGCCTGAGGAGGTTGTGAAGGCTAGGACTATAACAGGGTTTAAAAGAGAACTGGATAAATTCATGGAGGTTACGTCCATTAATGGCTATTAGCCAGGATGGGTAAGGAATGGTGTCCCTAGCCTCTGTTTGTCAGAGGGTGGTGATGGACGGCAGGAGAGAGACCACTTGATCATTACCTGTTAGATTCACTCCCTCTGGGGCACCTGGCATTGGCCACTGTCGGTAGACAGGATACTGGGCTGGATGGACCTTTGGTCTGACCCAGGATGGCCGTTCTTATGTTCTGATGTTCTTATGACAAGACATAGCAGGTGGATGAAACAAACAAGCAGGTTGCGGAGAGCAACGGGGAGATTGGAAAGGGAGGATGAGGTAAGAAATTGAATAGGACCCTTTGTAGCCAGTCAGCAATAGCAATTCATCACCAACCTAGCCATTATCAGAAGGCAACTGGCTGGAAAATTAGAAAATTTGATTTTTTTCCCTCTGTGCATTAAATGACACTTTGTGCATAGTCACTTTCCCTGTTTTCCTGCTAGAGATGGTCCAAAAATGTCAACATTACAACAAAAAAGCTGGTCAATTGAAATTAACTTAAGAAAACAAGAACGGCCATACAGGGTCATACCAAAGGTCCATTTAGTCAAGTATCCTGTCTTCCAACAGTAGCCAATGCCAGGTGCTTCAGAGGGAATGAATAGAACAGGTAATCATCAAGTGATCCATCCCGTCGCCCATTCCCAGCTTCTGGTAAAACAGAGGGTAGAGACAACATCCTGCCCCATCCTGGCTAATAGCCATTGTTCTTTTTTGAACCCTGTTATAGTCTTGGCCTTCACAACATCCTCTGGCAAGGAGTTCCACAGGTTGATTGTGCATTGTGTGAAGAAATACTTCCTTTAGTTTATTTTAAATCTTCTGCATATTAATTTCATTCGGTGAGCCCTAGTTCTTGTGTTATGAGAAGGAGTAAATAAGACTTCCTTATTTACTTTCTCCACACCAGTCATGATTTTATAGACCCTTATCATATCATAGAATCATAAAATCATTGAATATTAGGGTTGGAAGAGACCTCAGGAGGTCATATCCCCCCTTAGTCATCTCTTTTCTGAGCTGAAAAGTTCCAGTCTTATTAATCTCTCCTCATATGGAAGCTGTTCCATACCCCTAATTATTTTTGTTGCCCTTTTCTGAACCTTTTCCAATTCCTATATATCTTTTTTGAGATGGGGCAACCATATCTACACGTAGTATTCAAGATGTGGGCATATCATGGATTTATATAGAGGCAATATGTTCTCTGTTTTATTATCTATCCCTTTCTTGATGATTCCCCACATTCTGTTCGCTTTTTTGACTGCCGCTGCACATGGAGTGGATGTTTTCAGAGAACTACTCACAGTGACTCCAAGATCTCTTTCTATGGCCTGTGTTATACAGTGAGTCAGATTAAATTATCATAATGGTCCCTTCTGGCTTTCAAACCTATGACTTTATGAATCCTCCTGGCAGATATGGGCAACATGTGTGGTGCAGTTTTTCAGGGCATTTTGTTGAATTACGTATTTAGTAACAGGAGGCCTTAATTTGCTTGCGCCACTCAAAGAAATTTGTAGCTGCAAATGTGGTCTTTTCTCTACGGGTGATTCCATAATCATAATGCATAATCCATAATGCTCCCCATTTTTAAGGTAGATGAAAGGGGCCAGTGTAAACGGGTCATCTTTTTGGACTGGGTTTTTTCAGAAACAGCTCATCATGCAACAGATTATCATGGCTCCACTGCATGTTATCCTAACTGGTCTTGCATCATGAGCAGTGATTGACAAATCTTCAAAGGGTTGGAGGTCAGGTTCTGATAAATATTTAAAGGGACCACATGCTCTTGTCATCTACATTTCTGTTGTTACTGTTACTCAGGTAGCACCTAGAAGCCTCAGCCTGGCATTTTTCCATTTTCAATCTACTTCTTTCCTCTTTTTAAACATGCATACAGATTTCAAAACTCTTCCTGGATTCTGCTGACAAGATGCCCAGAAACCTCACGTTCATTCTAAAAACAGCTTCAAGTAATTGCCCATCATTTTCAGGCTTTAATTCTACCCTCGTGGCACAAACCCATTTCAGTTTGGGCCTGGCCACCTGCCACGCAAGTAATTAAACTGAGTGTGCTTCATTAGGAGGGAAAGAAGGAGATCACTATCAAACACAACAACATTCTCTCTAGAGCTGGGTGGAAAAGGGATTTTTGTTTTTTGTTTTCTGTCAGTTCCAAAAGATTGAAAAATAATTTTGATGCACGTTGAACCCAAGGCAACACTTGAGAACAATTTCAGGAAATTGAAAAAATCCATTTTGTGCCAAGCAAATGACCTGACATGGATTTTTTTGCTGGTGTTGGAATTAGGAGATGCCTCAACGACTTTTAGCCCAGTGATTAGGGCTCTCATACAGCTTTGGGGGTATTGTGACAAACGGGCCTTTGAATTTACCTGAATTGTGAGCTCAGCTGTAAGAAGTATGTGAAAATTTAAAAAGTTACAATAATCTATAATAACAAATGTTGATGGGGCAAAGTATAAAAGGGAGATAGGTATATCTCCATAATTTAGTTATTCTATCTCATAGAACTGGAAGGGACACTGAAAGGTCATTGAGTCCAGCCCCCTACCTTCACTAGCAGGACCAAGTACTAATTTTGCCCCAGATCCCTAAGTGGCCCCCTCAAGGATTGAACTCACAACTCTGGGTTTAATAGACTAATGCTCAAACCACTGCACTATCCCTCTCCCCTAGTCTTAACAAAGTGACCAAGTTGATATGATTCAAGGCCTGTATTGCAATTATGTTTGTTAAAAGCAGGAGATGTGAAGCCAGAAGTGAATGAGTCAAAATTGGTATGTCGGATATAAGGCCTAGTTGGTGGACAAAATAAGAGAGGAATGAGCTATTCCACCCATCACTCCTTTTTGGGTCCTGAAAAGGAAGTATGAAAGAGCAACAACAACAAAACGATCCCAAAAGAACAGATGGAGGCTACTCCAGCTGCCACTCCCACCGCTTCCTGGGACCCCAGACTTTCATCACCCTGATCTTGAGAAATGTCCTAACCAGCCCAGCCCAGAGAGAAGGACCCAGATGACATTACTAGCGCCAGCTGAATCCCACCACATAGGAAGGAAGAACTTTAACAGCAGCAGCAAAAACAACAGCTTTGATGCCATCCAAAAGACTATCAAACAAGGTTATTTTCCTTCTAAAATTCTCTCCAGCTAAAGGGAAGGGGAACAAGCGATGTTGTTCAGATAAAAGCCTTATTTAATACTTTACATTTCAAAACCTTTAACTGTTTCCCTTTCTTTTCTGTATCTTTAATAAAAGGCTAAAAGGATATCTCATGGTGTGTTTGCCACGGTACTAAGCAGGCTGGAATCTCGGTTTACCAAACCCTGGACCTTGCTTAAAACTGTTTCAAGTTGGAAAGTGACTTAGTTATGTTAAAGCCTTTGGCCTATTTATTCCAGCTAAATTAATACAAAGGGAGGTAGTGCGACCTAGTGGATAGTGCTCTGCATTAGGACTCAGGAGAACCGGTTCTATTCCTGGCTCACCATTGGTCTGGTGAGTCACCTTGGGCAAGTCACTTTCACCTCTCAGCCTTACATCTGTTAAATGTGGCTATGATACTGACCCCTTTTGTAAAGTGCTTTGAAATCTACTGATGAAAAGTGCTATATAAGAGCTAGTTGTTATTATAAGAAAAACATTAAACTTTAAACTGGTGAGAGCTGGCAATACTATGCCATATTGCATTGAAAAGTCATATTTATTTTGCTCTCCACTATCACTCCTAGTTCTCCTTCAGAATTATTGCTTTCCTGTTATCTCTATCCATTTGAGACTTTTGTGACCTCGAACAAGCCTCGACCTCTCTCTGCCTCAATGATGTAATAATCTTTACCTACGTTGATAATTTATGGATGAAAAATGCTAGAAAGTGTTATCATCATTTATTACTATTAGCCTCTGACTTTATCCTCCTGGCTGCTTGCGAGACACAGCTTTACGAAGACCCAGAAATAAGCAGTTATAAATACAACAGGAAGGGGACAGTGGTTAGAATAATAGAATATCAGGGGTGGAAGGGACCTCGGGAGGTCCCCTGTTCAAAGCAGGACCAATCCCCAGAGAGATTTTTGCCCCAGAACCCTAAATGGCCCCTGTAAGGATTGAACTCACAACCCTGGGGTTAGTCAGTCAATACTCAAGCCACCGAGCTATGCCTAGATGGAGGCAGAAAGCAGCTGGCTGTTAGGTAGGATGATTAAATAAACTTGGAGACTTGACTCGAAGTTCTAACATAAATAAATAAAAAAGGACTTAGTATTTGCCCTTCCCTACTCATTCAATTGAGACATATGTGAGAGGGGTCAGGGGGGAAGGTTTCCATCTCTTTCTGACACAATACACATTCTGTGTCTGTGCACTGTCTCTGAAACATTTACAGTCTTTGGTCCCATCAGTCTAGTCACTGAGCCGTAATCCACACAATTGGAATGCCACTTGAAGCATGTAATACAGTTTTGTATTCTTCCCCGCTTGTTTCAAGAATGACGATTTACCATTGACTTCAATGGGAGGAGTATTGAGACTTCTGATTGGAAGCAGTAGTCTCTATCATTACTCAACGTGTCACGGGGGAAGTACGCTTTGCCAGAATTAAAGGGCTCTTGCTGCTGCTCAAGGATGATTTTGTCAGAGAATTTGCCCGGGAAGTTGTTTAAATCTCGCCTGCATGGATGGCAAACTTTACAAAGCCTGGCTTTGATCGCAGTGGGAACGATGTTGTTTTTGACAAAGAGAGAACACCATGTGTTAACCACAGAGAGGGCACTCTTATTTTTAGAAGTGAACAATATTTTTAGATGTTGCTTTGGAGGCAGCTTTGAATGTAATCAGAATACAGGGGTTATATGGAAACAAAAATGGTTGCAGAAAATTGCATGCAGAATGCCCTAAAATGGCAGGAATCATACAAGAAGACATACAAACTAACAGGGATAAGCTGATTCACCACTTAAATTGCAGCAAACTTAAAGCACTTTGGATATGGATTTTGAGATCTCTGTAGGTCGGGCACACCATGGGAACGATCATAACATTGTCCCCTGTGCAGTAGGACCTTTTTTTCAGGGGAAATCAATGTGATTCAATAGAATTCCTCCTGCAGGGCAAAAAATCCCCTGCAAAACAGGAGAAGTATTTAAGCTGTAGGACTGCATGTCTGTATCTCTCTCAGACACATTCCTTCTCTGAGAACATGGCGTGCGTTGTGATAAGGCCCTGTCCCAAGAGGTACCGAGTGCATGCTGAACGCTTGTAACTCCCACTGAACACAAGATTCATCACTGGGTGAGAAGACGACAAATATGTTCATATTCTGTCCTCCAACCGCATCCATGGGGAGGAGCAAAACCAGCCATCGGGCAGGATACTGGGAAGTAGCAACTTCCTCACATGCTTCCTCCTTTTCTCTGCTCATCGTAGGGTTGTGGAGGGAGATGACTAGTGTGGGATCATGGCAACAGACACTCTCTCCAGCATTGTCCTTTTGCAAACCCCTGGAAATTTCCTCATGGAAATGA
Source organism: Platysternon megacephalum (assembly GCA_003942145.1). Classification (NCBI taxonomy): domain Eukaryota; kingdom Metazoa; phylum Chordata; order Testudines; family Platysternidae; genus Platysternon; species Platysternon megacephalum. The sequence goes on from QXTE01000138.1 coordinate 1,404,700, forward strand.
AGGCTAAGTTTGTTGAAGGCTTTTGGGGGCATGCTCTCAATCAGTGAAAGTGCGGAGGCCATGGCAGCAGAACTCCTCAAAGGAACTGTGTTCCCATAGGGAGAGAAGCCCGTGGAGAATCAATGCGATGTGAAATCTCTAGTATTGTGTATTTCCCCCCACCCTCCGTGGGTGGCCTGTAATTTGCAGAATTTCCCCCATACTGAGCATCTGCATATTTGGAAATCCTTTCCCCCACTGATGGAAACTTTGGGAGTTGAATCAAGGGAAGTTCTTATGTGGATTTTTCCCAGGCAAGAGATATTTTGTCCCTGAATGCCAAAGATCTAAAAACATAGGGCCCGATCTTCTGCTGACTTGCATCTTTGGAAGTCGTGTACAACTGAGCCCACTGAGTGCAAAAATGCCACAGTTCTGATTTGCATAACTGTTAATGACTCCACAGGGTGCAAAGTAGTGACGAACCAGGCCTGGGGTCTTCAGTTCCATTAGACAAATGCATCCATATGGACTCTTATTTTTAAACTATGCACACATACATTTCATAAGGTGTGTAGCAGAGATCTGAAATGTCCTATAACTGTCACTCAACATGCAGTGTCCTATTTCTAAATTAAGGCTTGAAGAGGAAGTGTAGGGAGTTTGTCACTTTGTGTACAGCAGAACCGAGTTGTCAATAACCAGCTGCCATCTCTGACTTCCAGGAATCCTATGTAATTGGAGTAATTCTTTCTAGGTACAGCTTGGGCCCCTCAAGGAAAGCAGCACATTAACCAATACTTTTCTAGAGTTGTACATCTCCTTTCATGGAAAGTCAAGTAATAGCAGCGTGTTAAAATTCAGAGGATAGCCAATCTGGAAAATCTATTGTGAGTCATTTGAAATGCTTGCTTGGATGGTGAGGGTCATTGGTGGCATCTGGTGATACGGTGTCAGCAACTGGCCCATTAGTAATCTCCATCTTCCTTGGTTTTCAAAATACCTTGCTGAGCATTGCCAGTGCTCAGTGTACGGGGAGTAAGGTGGGACCGGAGCAGTGGTGGATTGAGACTGAATGGGAACTGCATTCAATCCTACCAGAAG